>LGAG01001639.1:22668-34033 GCA_001278395.1 Lerema accius
TAGAGTTAAGGTATGAAATGATAGCATACGTATTATTTGTAGTTGTATATTTATTAAAAAAATGTATATACTGATACTTACTTATAATGTTGTGGACCAAAATATACAATTATACATTTTACTTATTATGAAAACTCTACACATAAATATTACTTCTATAATGTCAGTCTACATGTAAAGTACATTTTAGAATAAGCTGATAATCGCAATAGAAATAACTATTTTTGTATTCCCCATTTACGGGGGAAAGAATTACGCATAATACATAAACATAATTTCAAAGTATTTTTAAATAAGTGCACTGTATTTTTGTATATTTTTATACAAATACAGTAAGACCAATTTTTGAATTTGTTGTATTTATTCATTTGTTTAGAATAAAGAGTTTTTCTGAAAATACATTTGTTTTATTAAATTATACGAATAATAGGTACTTGTTAAAACATGCTTGGTACACTATTTAGTGCCTATTAGAGATTGCAAACAAAATTGCAAAATAAATTAAAACAATACTTTATTTTATTTTCTTTAACTGTTTTAAAATTCTCAAAACAAATACAAATTCTTCCTGTATTCTTCTCACTACTTCTTTATTTCTCTTTACATATAACTCATCTTCTTCTGCGTTCTGAGCAGTCTTCTCTATAGCGTTGCACAGTCTAGAAGCAGCTAGATGTAGGATAACTTGTAACAATTGCTTCTTCGTTGCTGTTTTTAGATATATATTCTTCAAGTCTTTATACCAATTCTGTTGCGTATAAGTTGTAACCAAACTAATATGTTTTATAGCGTCGTGTAACTAAAAATGTATAACAAAGTATGAATTAACTTTAAACTATAATCCAAAAAGATATAATTTATAAGATATATACTATGTTTATATTTATTAACCCTGTACACCTGACAGTTCTCATACAGTTGTCAAAGCTGTGTGAAGACAGACAATCCGCACATGTACTATGGTGGACTATGACCTGTATTACTGAGAGGAGACTTGTACCCAACCATGCTTTTATTAATCTATTTAAGCGCCTGATGAATAATGTCAAGCAACATGACACTGTGTCGCAAGAATTATCATCAAAAATTGACTGTTCTAAAATATTCTGTTACGTGTTTCCCGAAACGAAGCGAGGATGGATTACTACTTAATAATTAACATACCTCAAATAAATTATCTTCAATATCATTTAAGAATGTTTTAAAATTACTCAACGCCTGTCCATTTTTCATTTCTCTTTTATTAAGATCAGTATTCATGCTATTTCTATCGTAATATTTGTACGTAAAGCGAACATTATTTTTCTTTTTTTGATCCGTTATCTGCTTATCTTTCGGCATAATACTGCGCCTTAATAAATTTAGGAAACTGTTCAAAATATAATTAATGTTTTTTACTGCTTTCGAATGCTTCTTTGATTGTATTGTATTTTCTAATTCGGAACTGGATGTATTGTATAAAAATAGAATGTAGTTTAACAGCCTTCTGTCCAGTGGATGTATTGTATTCCCTTTTTCAAAGGAGTCCCTATGAAAATATGAAGTTGTTAATACTAAAAAAATATTTTGTATAAATCTCAATACAACAAAATCATTCACCATTAAATTTTGTGAACCATTTTTGACATAAAACTAAATAATAAATTAGATTAGTCAAACAATAACTAACTAATCAAATGAAGTTACTAGAAATCATAATTATAAAAAAAAACTCAAACTACGCTATTATTTAAAGTGTCTTTGTTTTGATTATAAAAAAAAAAGTTTTTACTTACGTTAAATCTTTTATCTTTTTTATTGCACTTCTCAAATCTACGGTAGATTGTAACCAACCATAGTTTACTAAGTCTCTGTTATCTTTATATATCATATCTTTTAAAACTCTTACAAGACCTTCAAAATAATCGTCAAAATTATCTTTTAGTGTGTGTAGATCCATTTCTAAACACCCATGTTTACAATCAATATTTTTTTCCGAGCGGTAAGGTTTCGTATCTACTTTGCTATATTTTTCATTTTCCTCCCCCTTAAATTCACCTATATCCACATCAACATATTGTTCATTAGAAAAAACTTCTGACGTTCCATTTCTGTCGTTAAATTTACCAAAGTAATAATCTAATTCAATGTCAATTTTTGGCGTTTTGTGCTTTTTACGCTTAGATTCCTCTTCCTCAAGCGTTCGTTTAGTTATTTTGACGGCGGGATGAATTCTTGAGGGGCTGAGATATCCAAATCTTTGCTTTTGATACAAATATCTTTTCAAATCATTAACGTGATTGTTTGCACTGCGGTATATAATTGCTTTGTAGTTATTCCTATGATTAATCGATTCTGATTCTCTATCATAAATAGAGTCTCCGTTACGTGTTCTTAAAGGTAGATAAACGATCTTATTTGGAATCTGAGTCATGTCTGGCCACTGATCATCGTCATTACTTCCGTTATCACGTTTAAACTTTCGCCTCCAATTTTCATCATTTTTGCCAGTATTATAATGATTATTATCAAACTTGGATTGTAAGACTTGTTGCCAATGCGAATATTTCATCCAATCCTTTTTTTCTTTCCTTCGGTAATCTTTGTTTTTAGGATTAAGTTCAATTTTGAAACCACTTCTCAAATATGGTTCTGTATCAGATGGATTTTTATATTTTTTAACTACCTCATCCTCTTCGTTATTGTTTAAGCCAAATTGATTATATGCGTTATAGTAAGCGTTTTCTGGTGCAAAATTGTATATTGGCACAACGTATGGTTGCTCAATTTCCTTTTTACTTTTCAGTTCGACGAAAATTGGATCTTTTTGTTTAGCTGTAAAGTTATAGATTTAATTAGCTTTTAATTTCGAAATTCATCCCTTCCGAGAACATGTCGTATCATTTTAAATTAGTAAATAGTTATAAATAATAATTCACAAATACATTTTACACCAATAAACAGTAATGTTTGACCCTTGAAATCAAAAGTAAAATAAAAAAAAAATACAATATACTTACGAAATTCATAAACAATATACTCTCTAACACTTTTATTTCCATCAAGGTTTTTTTTATTTCTTTTAATATTTAAGTCACTTGAAGCTTTTCCTTCAGTTTCTAATTTTGTTCTTAGATATTTATTAGAAACGGTATCTTTTATATCTTTTTTCATTTTATCTCTCCCTTCTTCTTCAAACATCTTTTTAATACCGTCTATTTCTTTTTTTATATCACCGCTTTCCTTACTTTTATTAGTAGTAGTTGCGAAAACGTCTGTGGTCGATTGTTCTTCATGTTCTGATATATTTGATTTATATTTCGTATTCGTTTCTGTAGTTAGTGGTATCACTGTTGAATCCCTAGTAGTCAATTCAATATTGCTTTCTGTGGAAGTTTTATCTTTGATAACCGTATTATTTAGAGAACTAGGGTAGATTTGCGTGGAATTCTCTGCATTCCCTAAGTTATTACCATTATCAGTAGTTTCGTTACTAAAATCATTAAAATTTTTGTGTGTACTAGATACGATTTGCGTGGAATTCTCTACGTTTTCTAAGGCATCAATATTATTGTCATTTTCTTTACGAAAACCTTTTGAATTGTTGTTTGTACTAGATACAATTTGCGTGGAATTCTCTACATTTTCCAAGGCATCAGTATTATTGCCATTTTCTTTACTAGAACTCCTTACATTTTTATCTGTACTAGAAAGTATTTGTGTGGAATTCTCTATATTTTCTAAGGCTTCAGTGTTATTGCCATTTTCTTTACTAAAACCCCTCAAATTTTTATCTTCAGTAGAAAGTATTTGCGTGGAATTCTCCACATTTTTTAAGGCATCAGTATTACTGCCATTTTCCTTACCAAAACCTTTTAAATTTGTATCTGTACTAGATACTATTTGCGTAGAACTCTCTACATTCTCTAAGACAGTATCATCACTATTTTCTTTCCTAAAATTTTTAAAAACTTTCTCTGTAACAGATTCAATTTGCGTGGAAGTCTTTACATCTTTGAGGGCAGCAGCATTATCACTAGTTTCTTTACTAAGTTGTGTTTCTGTAGTAGATTTAATTTGCGTTGAATTCGTCACTAAATTATAGCTTAAGTTTTGTTTAGAACTTGCTAATGTTTTTATTTCATTATCTAAAATGATATCAGATTGATCTTCAGATACCTTATAACCATTGTGTGTATCCAAAATGATAGTTTTATTATAAGTTTCATTTCTTTCGGTAAAATTTTGTGGCACCGATGGGTCATTACTTGAGTCAATATTGGTATAACTTGAGTTTTTAATATCAACGCTATCTTTTTGTTCTAAAACACTAGTAGCTTCAGTTCCATCTGAAATATTTGACGGGGATTGATTACTTTCACCCTCGCCATGATCATAAATTATTTTGACTGGTATAACACTAAATGCCGAATCATCAGATGGTGTACTTTTATTATTTTCCTTTTCTTTAGCATTTCGTAATGTTAAATCAAGGTGTTGTTTTTTTTCATAATTTTCAGGTTTATAAATTGTTTTGTCGTTATCTTTTTCAAGTTCATCATTTTCTCCTACTCTTCGTTCTCCTTCTCCAACGTTATACTTTCTTTCGTTTCTCAAATTCTCTGATTCTTCTTTAATCAAATCTTGTACATACGCATGATGTTGATTGAGTTGATCATCAGACAATTCAGTTTGCGATTGTTGAGGAGAATCCGTGCTCTGTATTTCTTCAATAATTCTTCTTGCTATACGGTTGAGAAATTCTTCTTTCTCAGCTTCAGGTAACAGATCAATATATTTTGTATCATCCTCGTTTCCACATACAACTGCACTTACAAAACAAAGTATATAAATTGAATACATTGTTATTACTTAAAAATAAAAGTCATTTTATTAACTTGACACATCCGTTCACAGACGATTAATTTGATTTTACTGTGATATTTGATTAAAAAATCGTTTTTCCAAGTTCAATTAAGTGTAACCAATAATAATTGGACATGACGATAAGGTTGATTACATTCAATTCTATGGATTGACTCGAAAATTTAATAGCATACAACATTTTAATGTTGTTGGACGTCCTTTCTTAGATTAGGTTTACGTATAAAAATTCATGATCGTATATATATTCAAGTAGAATTAGATTCTGTCAAATTTATAACAAATTTTAATAAATTCAATAAATAAAACGTTTCCCCTCGAATCTAAATGTATCTTACGTTACAGAAACTAGAAATAAAACACTCAATTTAAAGCGTATTACTCATTTATTGACTTTCGCTTATTTTAAGACTTATTCTATGCAAACAGCTATTTACAATATAACTAATATTGCTTTAATCTCTAGACTAAATACTGTCTAGACGTTGTTTTAATCTTGTCTTAGAATAGCGTAATTAATACCTTCTTTCATTTTTTTTCATAATCATTTGTAATAATAAAGAGCATGTATTTACAATCATCATCAACTATTTGTCATAAGCCAGATTTAAAATTTTCTCTATATTGAAAGTTTCCTTTTGAATAAAGCATAAAACTATATTAATCCTATCATTATGGCATTTTCATAAAAACTACGCGATTTAAGGCTCAGTTAAATGCAGAATTAAATCTACTGACTTCCGTTCTTAAATTTAATAGATCCCCGAAATTTCCTGCCTTTTCTCTTTAAACTTCTTTCTGAACCTAATCTTGTATCAGCCATAACTTCATCTGGTATTTCTAAATCAGGTATTATCATTGGTATATTGGTAGTACTACTTTCTGTTGTGTCTATAAAACCAGGTATTATTTTTATATTACCTTCAACTGGCCGAATAGGAATTGGAATATTTTTGTCGTCTAAAACAATTTTATCTAACGATACAATGCCTTCGTTGTTGTCTATATCTGCGACTTCTTCGATATCTGCATCTTGCGTTTCGATTATATCTTCATTAATTACCTCCATTTCTTCCATAGCTTCCTTCATTAATTCTTCGACGATAATATTTTGTTTTTTACGATTCAATGGCTTTTTCTGATTTTTAATTGGTATTCTTTCAGCTTGCTTTTTAGGGGGTGAATTTTGGTCAGTTTCAGTTTGGTCAGTCTCAGTTTCAGTGACTATTTTACCAATTTCCATGTTGAGGTCATAGTATTCGGGAGATTCTTCGCAAGGAATGGATTCTCGAGGTCTAGTACAAACTAGAACTTCCTGGAAATATATGTAATATTTATAAGTTCCATAGCAATTAACGGCATTCACACTGAAATTATTTTATTTTATTTCTATACATGACAATTTGGTGCATGAGTAGCTTGAAGGTTGGTTCATACAATCGGCGGGTCAATTACTTCGATCTTGCTGGTAACGTAAATATAATAGATAGACATACATATAGAGTTATACATATTTTATATTATACACAGTTTATAACAATCCAACAACAACATACCGTTTTATTATGGATATTCAGGATTTTGTAATCAACCAAGACCTTACAGTTTTGCAAAATTCATTGTTTTACTCAAAGACTCATCATATAATTTTAATTTTCATCGAAAAAGCCGGTGAGGTAATTGTTAACCATTAACTAGGGAACTAGTTAAAAGATGATGATGATGATATTTACCTGATTAAAAACAGTCTCTTGAGGACAAATGAAGCTCCATCGATATGTCGTGTTCCTCCCAGTAGCCCCCTGTGTGGTCAGACACACGTGGAATATCTGACAATCGTTGTCAACGTCAGCATAATAACCGTATGTTCTGTTCTCGCAACTGAAAACATACATGCTTTTACTTGACGACCTCTTAGCCTAGTTGGTAGTGACCCTGCCTGCGAAGGGGTCCCGGCTTCGACGCAGATATTTATGTGACGGATAAATGTTTGTTCTCGGGTCATGTGTGTTAGTGATGTGTTATTAGTGTTGTCCATGTCACCCGCGACACAGAATACTACTGCGGGGGTATGAGTGTGTTAGCGTTTATTATTGTTATTGATAACGCAAAGAGGGTATTGTTTTTCGAGCGTATGTATGTATATCCATTTCTTTGGCATGCTCTACATCCTGAACAGCTTGACGGATTTCACCACGTGGGGTGTCTTTAGATTCGTCTTAGTCGTGAAAATGAGACAATTTTTTTTTTTTTCAAAATATCCCCTAATTTTCAGCAGCCGATTTTTTTTCTATTAATGATTATTAGAAAAAATAAATGTATTCACGTTACCTGAATGTGTCTGTAATATTTTCTCTAATGGAAGTAGCGTTTGCCGGTAAATTCAATGTATCCGCTTGAGTTTGGTTTACCATCTCCTGGAATTCAAAAATATTTACATACACCACAAGCAATTTAATAATGTATTAAATTAATTATTAGACAGGTAAATGAGCACAAGTACATATAAAAAATAATATAGGTATATTTTTTTTTATCTTACAACTGTCACTTACAAAAAATAAAAAAATTAAGCACTTGTCTAAGTAAGCATGATTTTTTAATCGATTTTTTTTATACAAGTCAAAAAAAAATGAAGATCCCAAACAATATTTAGCATGGATACTCATAGTGTACAAAAAAATCTACATATGAAATAAGTAGCTTCTCAAAAAATGACGCAAAAAACCAGGAATTCAAAATGGCTGCCAGGAAACATAATTCAGATTAAAATAAAATGTCACTTTGATCGCTAACCAAGCTGAATGTTAAATGAAACTTATGAATAAAGGGTCCATTTAAAAGTATAAATTATATATAAGTGATTGATGCGACAATGAATTTGTAGTTAAATTATACTGTTCACTTCGTGTATCATTGATACCTAAATGAAAAAATGATTTTGAATTTAAACGCCAAGTTATTTTTTTAAAGTGGTTGAAATCGCTATTAATTATTTTGCATCGTATTACTTCGCGTTACGTTCAATTAGGAAATAGAAGAAGACAAATTAATAAAAAAAAAGATGGTTGGAAAATTAAATTTTTTTCGTCTTAGGAATTTAATCATTACAAAAAAAGTAGTTTTTAATTTATGAATATTTAATTTTATAGTCATTTCTAATATCTCGATAGATAATACCTATCATATTATCGGCTTTATGAAAGACAAATACAAATATAAAAAAAAACGTACCCTTAACATTTTTAAAACCGCCCCCGTCCTTGCGCCCCTGTCAATAGAGTCGGAAGTCGCACATGTGACTAGTGTTAAAGCAAATATTATTCTTGCTATTAAAATCTTCATTTTTCTATCTTGTACAGATCTGAAATAAGAAAATGGAAATTAAAGTGTCTTAATTGTAGAATTATTAGATAGTTCTTCGGGGGATTTCTGACTTTTGCTTCATTCTTTTTCGACATTTTTTCGTGGGTATTAACAATATTTTTTATTTTGTTTTTATTTACATTCACATTTTAATATAAGATGAATGCTTGAGACACATTTTCTAGGAAAAAAAAAGAAAAAAAAGGAAAAAATATGTCAATCATTTAACATCACTTTTTAGGTAAATTACGACTATGTAAATAAAAAAAGTGTAAATAGAAAATATAGTCTATGTCAATATGTTTATATATTAGTTTTCTATTAGTAAAGTAATTTTTAAACTTGAATTAGTAGTTTCAAAGATATCTACACAAAACACTTTCTTAATATTATTAAAATAGATACATAAATGAAACATTTTTCTTAAAAAAAAAAGAAAATATTAAAAGCAATTCTTCACAGGCCACTATATGTCACTTACCATAAAAACAAAAAAAAAATTTTTTCTTAATCCACAACACCGATCGCACTTGCCAAAACGTCACACTAGGAATGCGAAAATCAAGGTATTTGAGCCTTTTATAAACTGTCCGCCATCACTGGAGTACGCGGAATTACCAATGAGGGAGCATGTACCGTTAACAAAAAAATATCCATATAAAAATTAAAAAAAAAAAACAAAAAAAAATTTTTACAAACAGATTTTTTTTATAATATAACACTCTATAGCCCTAATATTCCCTTTATATTTTTATCTACATTATTACATAATTTATCATAATTTTGACGTGTTTTTGAGCGCCTGAGAAATAATGGCAAGCAATATGACGTCACGAGGACTGTTAAAAAAAATCACTTCTAACCTTTTGTTATCATCTTATGTTGTGTTCACATACAGATTGTGATTAAAATTCTATTTTTGACGTTAAACCTAATTATAAGTAACAAAATCGAGGGATGCACTTTTTTTGCATTGTAGTGTCAAATCTATCGTTCTTCACGCTCTAACCGTTGAACGGATTAAGCTGAAACTTGGCACACAAATAGTTTGCATCCAGGAATAGGACATAGGATAGATTTTAACCCGATTATAGGTTCCTTTGGGATGAATTCTACTCTTACGCGGGCAAAGCCGCGAGTACCGTCTAGCTTATAATAAAATAAAAAGGCACTTTTTTTGCTGACGTTACATTTAAGCTTAGCTCATGAGATGTGACCCGCAACACAAGTGAGCAGACAGAATTTTGGCGTTACTACCTACTTACAGTTGATTTCTATTACCTATCTAGCCCTTACTAGAGATAACCATGTATTTGTGTATTAAATATTTTTTTAAATTATTTTTCTATTATTGATTATCGTTTTTGATATAAAGATTTGTATAAGATTCTGTGCTTGTCTTAGATAACTGAATAGGAAATGCGATCGATCTCTTATCTGTAGTAAGTAATAGATAAGCTATGGAGACCGTTTGTTATGGCAAAATAATAGTTTGTAATGTTGGCAATGCTTCGTAAACAATATCATTGCCATGACATCTTTTTTCAGTCGGGAATCGAACCTCGAATGTCGAACTACCAAACGCCGGCGGCTCCGCCCGCGTAATTTTCCCGTTTTCACGACATTTTTTGTTGCTGCTCCTCTCCTATTCATCTTAGCGTGATGTTATATAGCCTATAGCCTTCCTCGATGTGGACTATCTTACACTAAAAGAATTTTTCAGGTCGGTCCAGTAGTTCCTGAGATTAGCGCGTTCAAACAAACTTCAGCCTTACCTATATTATTAGTATAGATATAACGTAGGTACGCTTGTTTGTCAATAAACTCCTCCTAAACGGCTAAACCAATTTCAATTAAAAAAATGTGAGGTATTTTAGAGGGACCGAGTATGGTTTAGAACCACAGAAAGATACTTCAACTTAAACAAGACAAACTATTACAGTTATTGAAACGTCGTCATAGTAAAAGTTGTCCGATATGATGAGCATTTACTAAAGATACATGAAAATTTAAGGTCGGGAGTACGTGATGTGGACAACTAAGGAATTATCTAAAGAATCATTAATCTGTAAGAGGCAAAATATGTGTGCAGAATAAACTTCGCCCGGTCTTCTAGTCTTATATAAAAATTAAAAAAATATTGGGGTAATTTTTAGATAGATAGAAAGTTTATTTCTGGGCCAAAAACACATATGACAAAATAACAAAAAAAAGAAATAAATAAAATAGTGACAGCAAAACTTAAGTGATACATTCCAATTTTAATTACGCCATAATCATCGCATGTGTTCAGTTCCCAAGAAAATGGGACTTACAGCATATGCCGTATCTACGGAGTAGGCTACGGCGCTGATTTTCAGGGAGCCCATTTCACAGAACATTCATTATATTTGACTCACCAAATTCCCACAGACCGATTATGTGTGTCAATTCAACTCACACACAAATTTGACCATATTTGCGTCACCAACATAACTTAATCCAAACTCTAACTGTACTAAACTCGGTAACTGTAACGGGATGGCCCCAAATTTCGCATTTGACTGTACGTGGTCGGAATGTCTGAAGTTTGCAAATAAAATTCATATTTTTTTTGCGGTTCTGTAGCGGATTATTTTGCATATTGTTTTTGCCGACTGCGCCTGAAAGAAGGCAATGTTTTTTGAGTGTATGTATGTATACCTCGTTTTTTTCGTCGTGATTTAAAAGGTAAACAATCTTACAGTGTCTTTTTTATGTAATTATCGATTTAAAAATATGACAGACACAATTTAAAAAAACTAAAGAATAAACAATAATTAAATGTTAAAATAAATTTCTGTATACTTACTTCAAAATATGTTTTTAAATTAATGAAATAAATAAAAGTTGTGCCAAGATTGTTGACGAATAAAAACGAGGTAAGTATTATGTATATTTATCTGGCGTATATAGTAGGTAAATAGATAGATCCTCTATAAGCCAAATAGCTTTACTGTTTTCAACATGATTGTGGTGAGGTTACAGAAAGTATTGACTACCCTGTAGCCTAGTTGGTAGTGACCCTGCCTACGAAGCGAGGGGTCCCGGGTTCGATTCCCCGCAGATAATTATGTGACAGATAAATGTTTGTTCTCGGGTCATGGGTGTTAGTGAT
>LGAG01001642.1:0-13695 GCA_001278395.1 Lerema accius
GGAAATGAACGCCGCTCCTTGTGATGCAAATATTGCGCATCCCTAGCCTAGCTAGGGTTGTCACTTAAAAAAAATATTTTGAGTTTTTTTTTAATTTTTTTGTGTTTTATTTTGAAAAATGCATGTTAATCAGGTGTCAAAAATGTCAACACATTTATATGTGACAAATTTTTTACTCAATGGATTCCCGATATCGTAAGTATTTTAGGAAAAATCATATGCCAAGTGTAATTAATTTTTTTCTAGCCCGTGATACTTAAATAGATACAACAATAAAAATCAAATCCAGTATTAAATTCCGTTGCCTGCTCACAAAAAAATATATTCTCAACACACAACACACACTAAAACCCACACATTTTTCATATAGTACCTAAGTTTGAAATGTGGGTAAGCTGGTATTTATGTATACCCTTAATCCTTGGAACTAGATGACATGACAACATCGGTAGGATATTTGATACATTTCCATCCTTCACAAGTCAGTCTCCGATATTAGTTTATGATTTAATCAAAGTTTGATCATGTTTATCTAAATTAATTTAGTTTGAAATGACGCTGTCAAGAGCGTAGATTGGTTTCGGTATTTGTGAAACTGTGGCAACCCTATTCTTGGTACACAAAGGGTGAGATTTATTTAACTTTTCATCTAAAATATTTATAAGTGTGGGGTAGCAAATGTCAAATATATGGAAATCTAGCAGTGGTCGGGTTAACTGAAACGACATATATTATGAGTTGAGCTTCTTGTCATGCAAATAAATGCACTTTGCATTCTAGCGCCTTATTCTAAACACGTAGGGTTGCCTCGAATTAAAACTCGTAAATTTTTTTTTACGAAACATTTTTGAACTGTATTAATAAATAATGACGAATAAAAATACGTCACTGTAACATGATAGTGATTATGAGTATCTAATTAGGGGAAATTGAGTGTCTTAATCCAATGAGGCAGCTGGAAAAAGACTTACGCATCTGTTAGGTCTTGACTATTTCTGTACTAAAATTCATCAAAAGTAATGCAGCCGTTTCGATGTAACAACGGAACATTAATACATAATTCCATATATAAATTTATCAAGACCAAAACCATAAAAAAACTTTTGTTATAATTTAAAAAGTAAAGGTAGGTAAGAATATTTTGACAACCTTGATACAAAGTTAGGTAAAGTAAGGTACTTCGAGCTGAGCTGTGATGCACTCAGATCTTATTTTTACCCGCAAAATACTTATCAAGAGAGGTACGAGATATAAATAACCTGTCTTATACTTTCCGAATTTCGCCAAATCGTTGGCAAGTTGCCCAGAATTGGTAGCACGGAAAGTTGAGGTAAAGTTTGTAGTAAAATGTATATAATATAATTAAAATGGTTTAAGAGCATTCAGTGATTAGTGATGTTATTAATTAATTTTGTGACAATTCATATCTTTTATTATCTATTGTATATTCACTGATATTCTACATTTCGGATGAATAACTATAATGATGTAACTGTCGTTATTATGATGAAGTGTAAAGGTTATAAATTATTGTCATCGCTTTGTAGACTTACACTTATTTATGACAAATAAAAAGTTTGAATTTCTAAAAAAAATATATTCTTCAGTACCTACCCGTTCAATGGTCGGAATTCGACCATAGCTTATTAACTATGTTCAGATTGTAATTGACAGGATCAACATCAAGTTTTCATGTGCTGAAAGAAATAAACTATTATTTCTCTAACAAAAAACTTGAACCAAAATCTAGTCCTCATAAAACGCTCGACAAATGCAAATAGGTTCTACATTCAGCATAGTAATTGTTATAGAAAGTGGCAAGCCGTGTACGGTGGAGCTGCAGTTTCCGGTGAGGCCTTGTGATGCAAATGTGCGCATAATTTGCAGCTTAAACGGGTCCAAGGGATTCGACGCTACTCGAGAAAAACGACAGTAATGAGACATGAAAAGAGATTAGGCGGTCTACACACGAAGACACTAGTTCATTGACTCTAAGTCTACGAATATTCGTTACAATTCTTGCAATTATTTATGCAATCGTGTTAGATTTAACGCAAATATAGTTGCGGTTACTTTAGATCAAAAACTCGATTAATAGTGGTTTTGATTTTGACAAAAAGTACGTTGCCACGTAGTTTTGGAGAAGAATAGTAGTCGCATCTTTTATCCTTACTCTTAAATAGTTTACTTACGTGAACAGTTTTTAATAGATTAGTTACCAACTTACAGCTTGAGTTAATTGATTGACTAGTGATTTACATAACCAGTTTATAAAGGTGAATTAACTAAACACACTAAAACATCAACAATATAAACATAGTATGCTGATTATTAATTGGTATGATAATCCATAAGTAACACACATTAAAACAAAAAATGTATTTTCGATGTGACTATGATCCTTGTAACTTTATCTAATTTTCCATACTTTTCTTAATCTGACTGGGCATTTTGTTTTCTCCTGGACATTGCCATTAATTGTTTGTGACGACTACTACTTCGTCTCTTGAAAAGAATCGACGTCTGAACATCGCCTTAACGAATATAAGAAAGTCTCCACGTGAAGTGCTGACGCCACTTGAATTTATAACAGACTTCAAAAAGGAACAGGTCAATCGAATTTTTATTGAGAGGCTTTAAGGTGTAAGTTCCGTTTTACATTGACGTTATGAAGAGGATTCTAGACTGATTCATTGTAGGACAAGATATATTAGAAAATTACTTGAGAAAATCCTTACCGAGTAGGGTCGCATTATATGACACCCTAGTCTGTTGGCAAAGGACTGGAATTAGTATTTTTGGTTGGCCCAATATGGCCAAAACTATAATGATATATAGTTATAAAAAATATATTTTTAATTACACAATAAATAATTAAAGTTTACTTAAGTTTTATTTATAATAGAGTTATAAAAAATATATATTTTAATTACACAATAAATAATTAAAGTTTACTTAAGTTTTATTTAAAAGGTAAATAAATTAATATCTTGTGTCTACTACTGGCCACTAATAACATAACGCATATAATAACGATAATTGACTGTCTTAATAATTAAAAAATCCTCAATATTTCTTAACCACTGCTCAAGACAATAGTAGAGAAATATGACGACTGACGCATATTTCGATTGCAAACCTCTACATTGAAAATACCAAAAGTAGCCAACAAAAGTACCAAAAAATACATTTGTTTTCATTATTATCCAATTGTCAACATTTGCTAGTATGATTAAGGACCTATTTATCACTTAGCAAGTGTTCTCAGCAGTTTTATTCAGCGATATTGATTTACGGGTTGCGTTAAAGTTCCGTCGTTAATCCTATTCGATAAGCAGGGGTACTACGTTCTTATGTGTTATAAACGCGCTTCATAGACCGAGTACACACTACAGACTAACCTTATACAAATATCCCTATACAAAGCTTTTGTAATAGTTTTTAATCAATTGTAAAGTAGGTTACAAGGGGGATTTTTGCGAATGCGATTACTGTTTAGCAAACGTTGTCATGACAAAAAATATGAAAAGTGAAGAGGACTGAAAAATACAGTTTTCTTATAACAGAGGATTGAGCCTACAAATCTCTATACCTTGGCGAAGACTTATATATTAATATACTACAAAACGCAAATCATTTTTAAGGCAGTGTGCAAGTAGTACATAACGCAATCTTTCCGTTTGCCTGTACTCTCCTCCCTTAACGTTATGTAACAACAATTTGACAATTTTCACTCTAAATTTTGCCATTTTTCCGACTTATAAGGTAATTAAATGTTACGTAACGCGTTGTTCGATCTCTCCCCTTATGTAACGCATCATAACATACAAGACCCCTTCCCCTCAATTGCGTTACGTAACACTTTAATGACCCCTAAAATTATAAACGTTAGTATATAAATAACGTTATACATTCATAACCCATAGAAACAAAGGGAAAGGCCGAGAATTGAGTTACAACGAGCAAGGTTGTCAGTTAAACGAGTGACCGCTTGTGGAAAACTTCGTTATCGCTTCCGAGTTTCATGGGTTAACGTACTGTGTTACAGTTATCGTTAGATAGTTGTTGTTGAGGTTAAGAAGTGATAGACTTAAGTAGCTGGGAATATACGTTATTTTACAATTTATGTTAAGTACTTATGTCATATTTTACAAAAATAATATGTCTTTGGTAAATGATCATTATGTTTAAGAATTTTCTCTAAGACGTAATTTTACTAATTTTTACCACTGAATTACTCGATTCATGCCCGTAGGTTTTTTAAAACGAATAAAATATTTCATCAAATACATTTAATTGAATATATTTGTAAAACATTTAATATTTTTTTGTACAACGACCCTTACGGCGTATTGGTTATTACGCCGGACCGCTGTTCAATGGGCCCTGGGATCGATTCCCAGCGAAGTGGAAATTTGAATTAAAATTTCTTTCCTCGTTCTGGGAGTATATTTGAAATTTCTGAATTGCTTATAGCTCCCACCCAGGGAATGTTACCTACTATAGGGCTATGAATGTATAGCGTAATTTTTTTATCACTCTGTGTACACTACGCCTTATAAAACTGTTTAGAGGAAAACCTGTGTACATAGAAGAGTAATGGCAGCTTCTATTACCGCAGTTTATTACAGTATATATTAACCTACACATGTAATGTGGGCGAATATTGACCATGTAACCACTGTTATTATTAGCAACCTGGGTTACTCGTAAGTGGTTCCTAGTGTAATATCCGTTGTGAGCAAACATTTGTAATACCAAGATATTTGTAATTTACATGTATACATTTGTACGTTACTAGTTGTAACCATTGTAGCTAATATATTTTTTTTTCTCGCTTCGGTTGGCTTAATTATTAGTACTAGAGGACCGAGTTGGTTGAAATTTGACCATAACTCATTCTGTTAAACAAGATTGTAGACATGTCAATGTCAACTCCTTACTCGTGACGTGTATGCATGAGAGTGAATTAAGCGCAACGTGGTAGTGTGGGTTTTGTTGTAGGTCCTAAATTAATTGCATTTGAAACACTTTATATAGGTAGGTATCTTATTTATTTTTCAGCAGTTCTTTTCTGTGTAAACCTTAGTTATCACAAATTATTCTTAAAAGTAATAAAAAAATTCAAGTATCTTAGTAGGTACATGAAGCCCTACTCCAAAAAGGGGCTGAATTCTTCCGCCCTTTATATACCCTATATACTAATATACCCTGGTCTGATTCCATAAGTTAAAACTGTATTCCAAATAGGTCCAAAAATAATAAAATTTATGCTATTACAAAATATTAAAAAAATTAATCCACTCCTAATTTAAATGGGTAGATTTTATTAGCATGTTACAGCCTGTCGTCATTGTGGTTTTAGGATAACCTTTCAGCAGTAGAGGGTGTACAGCCAAGACAATGTTATTATTGAAAACTCAATTAACTTGGTTGTATAAGTGTTTAGTAAAATTCTAATTAGGTCACTTGCAAACCAGCAGGTTAAACTAGGTATTTTTGTTTAAATTGGACAGCGTGTGGTGTGAAAAGTTTTAACATTATTATGAGTAAAATACTAGGTGTTTGTTTCATATAAAAAAAAATAGTTGCAGATAAAGAAAATTTTGTTTTTTTTTTGTCGATATTATTTATTAATTTTACTTTTGGATGTTGGTGGTAGTTTATGAAATAAATTTTTATGACTTATAGATTTACACGATATTTTTACTGCTGTGTTTGAAATGCCCCTTAATGTTCAAATAGGATCAATCGTAGACCGATTTAGTTCTATATTTGCGAGTTCAGTTGTTGATATAAAAGTAAAGGTTATCAGAACGATAGGGGCTTTTACATCAAATTAGAAAATTAACTTGTCTATCATATTTAATTAACTATGTTTTGGATTGAACCGATTTATTTTAATCCAATTAATTTATATTTTACTAACTTAGTTCGTAAATTGTTATTCACTGAATATGGACCGAGTTGAAATTAAACGATTTTAAATTGAATTAATAATTTGAATTAATAACACAGAAGAAGGGACTTCGATTTGTTTTATTTAATACATTGATTTTAAAAGTATTTATTTATCTATACAATCAAGAAGTTAGGTACGTTAGAAATTGTTGCGAGTAGCGTGTTTACGCTGACTTACGTTGACGTATTTTAGAACCTATTTTATGACCAACGAACTGAGGAGAAATATAGCTTTAATTAGCCCGGTTTTACCCGTTACTAAAATAAGTCTATGTTTTTTCCATGTCATAAATATTATAGTATTCTTTTTTACGCAATATACAAAACAGATTTTTATGTTACCTTCATTTTTCGGAATAAAATAAGACCAACATTCTTTATGTAATCATTTAATAGATCTTGGGATTACAGGTATTTCTTGTCTAGGTCGATCTCATACAGGATTATATCTCAAGAGATTACCAAATTCTTACGACCGAAATCTGATCAAATTTAATCATATTTCAAACGATTCCTAATTCGACGAATTTCGTAAAACCTTTGTATAATACCTTACTATTCATGTCATAATTCCCAAGAATCCTGGTTAGGAACAAGCGGTATTACCTCTGAAATTTAATAATGGAGGACTCGACTGAAATTCAAATTGCGTTCATTACAAATCAAGTGACACTTCATACCCTTCTTAAGATCTTAGAAAGGTTATTAATACTTAGTTTCTTAAAGAAATCTTCCTGTTTTTTAAGATATTCCTACTTCTAGAGTTTGCTAACGACTTTGCTCTTAAGTTTGAAATCTTCGTTGAGATTCTTTATTGAAATACGCTGGCTCAACGTTATTAGGGCTGGTTGATTTAGCTTGATATTTCAGTGGATAAAATCATTAGGTATGAAGTGTTTGTAGACCATAATTTCCTAAGAAGTAATTTCATAGTCTTATAAGCAGCGATAGCCTAGTGATTTAAAGGTTAATCTCCCGAACCGGAGTTCCCGGGTTCAAGCCCCGGCACGCACCTCTGTTTTTTTTTAAGTTATGTCCATATAAGAAACTAATTATCACTTAGTTCGGTGAAGGAAAATATTGTGAGGAAACTTGTACAACTGAGAGTTCTCCATAAAGTTCTCAAAGTTGTGTGAAATCTGCCAATTTGCACTTGGCCAGCGCGGTGGATTTATACTCCTCATATTGTGAGAGGAGACCCAAGCCCAGCAGTAGGACATTAAGAAATTATAGGTGTGATGATGAAATTGATAAATAATCCCCATTAATAAGGATTCGTGATCTCTATAAACTCACTTAATTTCTAGTCCTTTCTCAACGGAAGCTTAGGCACTATAGACAAGGAAGCAACAGCAATATTCCTAAGGATCTAAGATAATAATGTTGCCCATTAAACCAGGGAAGATCACATCAAATTGTAAGCAAACGCGTAGTCGTTTAGATAACCATCCTGCTTATTTAGTGCTCTTACCTCGACACATGGGTTCCGGAATTGCGTACCGTATTATCCCAGTAACTGTTTGGTAGTATAGCAATTTCTTGATGAGTCTACGTTTATTGTTACACGTAAACTGGTGAATTACGTGAAGCTACCTTCCTATATTATCTACTGTTGCCGTAGTTTCGGATAACGTAGTGTTTAATACCCAAACACTGATAGTTTTCAGGTATTATTGAAATTGTAATTTGGGCTCAATGTTTTGGAATTAGGTTATTTTTTTCTTGTTTTAAATTTATTAAGACGTGGATAGTTCTAGTATACTTTTAATCCCCTCAGTATACAATTTTGTTCCCGCGGGATAAAAGGTTAAACTAAGTATGAAAACTCGTGTAATTCTCCACTAATATCAATACAGTTGCATGTGTGTAGGTAGCTTTTGTTTCGAGACCTAATTTAGAATACATTTTTCTCGGCAAACCATTTTGTTACCGCGATTAGCTAGTAAAAGTTCTACCGAAGCTTGACGAGGGCGGGTCACTAGTCACATGTTACACACAAGCCCACAATGAGTGCGATTGTATGGCCACAAGAGACCCGGGAACAAATATTGATAGGATTTGAATCGAATCCGATATTATTCATATTAAATAAGACTTAAACTGCTATTTCCAGAGTTGAGTCAATACTCGCTCTTGAAGTAGTTCTCAAATGTTTATTTAGGCCGCTATAGAACCCTTAAGTTTCTAAACTGAAACTAAATTACTATAGTTAATGGTATCTTGAAAACTTATTGATACCGATATATTAAAATATGTAATTAATTGCGTAGTTATAGGAATTATTTCATACGTAAGTATCTATGCATTTATTTACGAATTAAAGCACTTATGACATAGGTATTCAAATAACCCTTAAAAAACATAACCCTCCTTTTAGCGGAGTCGGGTAACAACTATTAAGATAGATATCTCACACTTAGCAAGTCAGTGGTATCGACATCTGTTTAAAAGTCTTTTAAACTTTCAAAATAAAAGAGTGTCTGAAGACTTGTCGACAAAGTTTGTAACTTTTAAAGTCGGAGGACACCCAGCTTTTTCGCATTTCACGATTCATTTAATAACGGCAACTCTTGTTTCTAAGTTTTATTGTAGTCTGTACTAAGTACTGTAATTTATCATGGAGAAATAAGCAGCGTGACGTGGACTAGCTCAGACTGACGGTCGCTTTAAATTAAGAAGGTTATTGGATTATTTATAAGTCTCTAGGTGACCTAGGTTTACTAAAGGTTTAGTCTATTTATCAAATAGGTACTTTTCGCTATATTTTTTATTGCTGCTCCTCTTCTATTCGTTTTAGCGTGAGGTTATATAGCCTATAGCCGTCCTCGATAAATGGACTACCTCACACTAAAATATTTTTTTAAATCGGTCCAGTAGTTCCTGAGATTAGTGCGTTCAAAAAAACAAACAAACTCTTTAGCTTTATATTATTAAGTTTAGTTAATACAGGCACCAGCTAATGTCAAAGTTTTGTATACTATCATTGATTTTTATTCGACAGCGTCTGTAATGATTTTCGGTCGTATGTACTTGTATGTATGTCCATTTCTTTGGTACGCTCTAACAGACCAAACGGCTCGACGGATTTTAACGTGTGAAGTGTCATTTCATTTTTCTCCATTAGGGGAACGACATAGCTATTTGTTTTTTTTATTAAGGCATCCCGAACTCCCAACAAAAATTTTGACAGTTGTATTACTTATTTGTTTTTCTGTTAATTATTACTTGTTACTAAGTATAATTACGATAAGGCTTTATAATTAATATTCTTTCTTCATAATAATTGTGGAGGCCTTCACGATTCTGTCCTAATGCGGTTTAATTTACCATTTATGAGAAATGAATGTTAAAAAATTACTGACCTGATGACTGTAAAACAAAATGAACAAAGTCCCTGAGGCCCAAAATAACGAATGAGGGTCCCTCAACAGCGTCCTTTTCGTTCAATGTTTTAAAAAAAATTAGATAGAGTCTGCGCTCGTAATTTGACTACAACTCGTTATGTCAAACTTTAGACTAGGGAATATAGAATGTTAACTTAAATTCTCTGTCAACGAAGCCTTCCGTCAAATGTATGTGTATTAAGCGCAGGATAGTGTGTAATTAAACGTGTCTTTGTATAACAAATTATACATAAAATATTTTTCTGCATTTCTTCTATTAAACTTTCTCAAATTTGTACGCGCTAGCGCTATTCTTAGAAAAGGATTCAAAGTTGAACCTTATTGTAACCTTACCTATAGATAATGTATCTACTGACATGAATAGGTAACAAAAACATAAGCGTGACTCGCCAAAAGTTATTTTTGAAGGTAAAATTGAGTTGTTTTTCTCTTTACCCTTTTTTCGGCGCGGCTTACCTACTGTTGTTTGTCGTTCAAAAAGTAAAATTTGTTTCCACCCTTCTATTTCAGGTCAATTTATTTTTGCATATTGTTTCATTATTTTTCACAGCTGTTGATGGTTCCTTTATGCTGTTTAAATTGTATTTTGACATTTGGTGTAGTATAGCCCGTTTTTAGCTTTTCTTATTTTTAAAACCAAAACTTATTAATAAAGCATTTTTTAAAATATATATAAGCATATGCGATAATGAAGTGATGAAGTCACTTAAACATCACTGGAAATGTGTGAAAAATATGAAAATATGTGATTTCCGGCACACGGTTTTTCATGAAACTGTGTGCTAAATAACAAGTTAAAAAATGGATTATAGAATATAGTATAGGTAAGAGTATAATAAATGCATACAAAGTAATTATTGTGTGTTATACATTTAAACACCATCGCTGTGCTTCGTGCAACCTGCGATACTAATCGATCTGGAAAAAATGTTAAGAAGTACTTAATGTAACGAAATCTTTAGATAAACGAACAAACGACAAAAAAAAAAAATCTAAAAATATTTTTTGTATGATAGACCTCTTATAAAATAATAAATCACGTAATCGCATACGGAAATATCCGTTTTAACTTTTATTTCCTTCAAAGATAAAACACATTAAAAAAGGCGATTAATAGCAAAAAACAAAAAAGATCTTTTGTGGTATAGGATTTATTCGTAGTAGGGGTCGAAATATGAAACGACAAAAATAGCTTTAGCCATTCAAAAGGTACAATGAATGCAATACAATGTGTTTCATTTCCATTCGATTCCAATTTCAATAAATTAATGGACTTTTTCCACCACAAATCCACCCGTAAAAGGTCAGCATTGTGCTGCAGCCATTAGTCTGAAAAGAACAATAAAATGCGTGGAACAATCAAAGGAACAATAATATGAGGAACACAATCGGCTAATCGACGCACCATTTACATAAAAAGGGATTACACATGCAAACAAAAGGGCGAAAAATTTGAAATTACGGATATCATTTCTTATTTTCATATTATTTTTCTAAGTTATCGATGGTAATAAAATCATATCTAATAATTATCTAAATAGTCAATATTTCTATGGAGATTAATGCCTGGTCGCATAATGTTCAGTATTTTTTTGGCTCCTTTATAAATACCTTTATAATAGTCCTTTATCAACTATGTCGATAAATCTTATGGCAAAAAATGCAATAATTATTTTTCGTAATAGATTTGAAAGTAAAGAAAATATTATTTTAAATAGAGTACCTTTTAAACTTAATTCCCAATTCAGCCACGGAAATGAACTCTGAAATCCACCGAATAAGCGTAATAAATAACAAAGTCCAACTAAATTATACTCGTGTAGAAAATTGTCGATAGAGCTAGTCCTTTAGCGAAATACTCGTGTAACTTACGTGACAGAATGATGAATGACTACTTTATCCTGACTGGAAAATATATTTGCTAACGTTAGTACCTGCTGTTATCTTTATACGTTTTGTTCAATAGCTTTTACTATAATTTTAGGATAAGGGGCTGTCCATATATATATATATATATATACATATATGACGTATATTATTATCATCCATCTTTAATTCAAACTAACCTCATTTTTTGCAAACTATTAAAAAATGGAGAGCTATCACTGATATTGGATTAGGTTTGGGATTAGTATAAAAATGGGATGAGAGATAGTGCTTTTAAACTGCTTTAATATTCATGGTTGGCGCTTCTTCGATGTAGGGTTTTATACTTACCAAGCTTTCAACATCACTATTTTGTAATGATGCTATAACATAGAGGAAACTTGTGGATTATAAAGTAAGAAAACGTCTTGAAATACTTTGGTTTTCAGTATGTTAAACTGAAACTGAACTGTTTATTAGCCATTTCTATAAAAAAGTATTATTAATACGAAGAATGATTCAAAAGTTTATTAGGGTAACTAACCCAAACGCTAGCACCACACCAAATAATCAGCACCCCGCATAAATAGTAAAGTTATAAGGTTTTAAATCAGTAATTTGGGCTACCGCTTTAAGAAAAACATAAATATAGATGTTCTTAAAACCATCCTGGTAATACCATATTCTCCGACTTCAAACTGGTGAAAAAATTGTGAACAAACGTTTGTGTCCCGCAGTTCGTTCCATTTTTGATTGTTCCTTGTGATCGAACGTAAGCGCATGTGTTTACATTTTATACTATATTGGATCTTTTAGATATTTTATACTGAAACTTTTGATTTCTCTGGTTTCTAAGATAGTTTATGACGATAATTAGAAAAAAGAATTTGACATTAGAGTGATATATTGGTAAAAATGTGGCGGTGACATAATATGGATCTATTATTTTGCGAATCCTAAATTATCAGCACTGGTGCTGATAAATGGTGAAAACTACTATATGTACTTATGCCATATTTTTTATTGTAGACCGTGTTTATTACATTATACTTTCAGAATCTAAATCTTAGCGTGGTGCTGAAACAGCATTTGCCAATTGTTAGCATAGTGCTGACAATTGGATCAAAAGTATGCTGAAAATTAGAGAAAATAATCAACAATAAAAAAAAAAGAAATTACTCTTTACTAGAACTTGAGGAGATACTTTCTGATGATTAATATTGATTGAAGCTGTAGAAAAAATTGTTATTTTATATTAAATTTTAATTTGTTGCAATAAGTTAAATTTTATATTCTTTAACGTTTGTAGCTACCTATCTACCAGTAATACTTACTGTAATACTATTAACTAAGACATTTTTAGTGAGATTCAACTAAGTTTTAATAAATTATTTAATTACCTACATAACTTTAAAAATGTTAAACTTTGTCAAGTTTATAAATACTATTAGAGTGTAAGTAAAATTTATTTCTTTATGTTTTTGTATCCGGTACTTACCTACCTTCCTATATATTAAAAAATTCAAAAAAAGAGTTTATTGAAAGTAAAACATTTTTTATTTCATATAATTTTAATGCTATTATCACAGTGCTGTTAATTGGCGCACTCTATGCTATTAATTGGTGATGATGGTGCTAGTAAATGGGCAGATAGTAATTTTTTACTCTTGCCTATATATACAAAAAAATTGGATTAAGATAAACAATTTTTATTTTTAATATCATCCTACTGATTAAATATTGAAAGTAGAAAACATGTCATAACGGGTGGAAAAAGGTTTTTTCAATGTGATAAATGGCCTTAAGTCATGGCCAACTCTTAAAGTGCTGATAATTGGGTTGTTTACCCTACTTATGTATCACGTTGTGGCTTATTCGTTTTGACGCTATAAATCTAAAAAAGGCTACAGACGCCTTGGCTATAAACATACCTAGTAGCTTGGTGTTAGTAAAGCCTTTCGCTCTTACTAATCCGCCGACGAGGAGGTAAAGTAGTACGAGGAATAAGTAATGAACGTACACCTTCACCACCTTTACACCGAAACGTAACTTGAAGGGAAGTTTTTAAATAAAAAATCTAAAAAAAATTTTTTTTTTGAAAACCTACAGAGCTGCAGAAGTCCATGATTTATGTGGAGGTATATTTTTTTTGCTTGAAAGTACGTTATCGTTCAGTGTTTACCTACCAAATGGGGGGTCCTAGGTTCAGTTAGTAACTTATAAGTTATTACTTACATTTTTTTTTACATTACTGAAAAAATACTGGCAATAAAAATTTTTGGGGGTTGGGACGCAGTATAAAAAATATAGCCTATCATCATTCCCACAATACAAACAAATTTATCAAACCTTAATCGAGTGGCAAAGAAATTGACACAACTCACACACGTACATACGCTCTAAAAATGCCTCTTTTTGAAAAAAAAAAATTTTAAACGTTTCAGTTCGGTGTCAACTCTAAATC
>LGAG01001642.1:27420-63484 GCA_001278395.1 Lerema accius
TTTTTTTAATTTGTGTCTGTCTTATTTTTAAATCGATAATTACAATAAAAAGACAGTGTAAGATTGTTTACCTTTTAAATCACGACGAAAAAAACGAGGTATAGTACCTTTAGCGTTTCGTTTCTTGATACAATGTTTACTTAGTTTCATATTACTATATTTTTTTATACTTAACAAGTAAAAAAATAAAGCTAAAGCAATTGATGACACAATTTACTTGCATCAATTTTCGTCTCATGTTAAAGTCGCAGATGATAACAAACGCTGATTCGAAGATAGATTCTGAAATTCTTCGTTAGAGATTGTAGAAAAAATATTCCATACACGAAAAGAGGTTTTAGAGGTATATAAAGGCAAGAAAGGAAATACCACTTCTGAAATTTTAATAGGCTAGTACATAAAAGCCTGATCATAACACACGAAGTAGGATTTAAGACATCATTCGTGGTTTTATGATAAAGGCGCCAGCACAGTGACTAGTTTGAGCGATGACGTCATGGAGAAGACTGATTTAATTATGCGTTAAGGACAAAATGCACTATAGATATCTATACGTTACTATAATCATACGTAAAGAAATTCACTATGAATCATTTTCTTAAAAATAGTGCAGGTTATCACAAGTTTGGAAATTGGCATAAATTAAAATTAGCATGGAAAAGATCTGCTTAAACCTGAATATGATGAAAAAAACGTTACAAATATGATTTAGGAAATAGAATAATACGTTATGCACATTACGATACTAAGTTTGGCACACAGACACGTCATACACGTCAGACAAGAATAACTATTGACAGACAGTTGACTTTTATATTGACACCTGTCAGCTTGGTCGATCAAACGAATCTTTAGCCTATATATGCCCTAGCTAGTAATGGTCGAGTTCTGACCGTAGAACTAGTCTTCTTGTGCCTATGAATAGGACAAATTGTAAAGATAATGACCGCGTCTACCTCGAGCATTTTACATCGGGTAATTTTTGAAATAGGTATTTTTATATCTTCGCTAAGACTGGAAATAAGCTGAAAAGCGCTTATCGTAAAAACTGTTCTCGAGAGCTATATCATCAAACGACCGCAAATTAGCGAATAGAGATGTGCTCAATCGTAAAATCTGTATTGTTATACACGAATGCGTATTACTGTGTATATGACGTTCTTGTTTTTACCTATACGAGAGCGAGCCTAGCTTGCGAGTTTCTACCTTCTGTGTATAAAACTTTTTCAGGCCTTACTACGCTAATTCAATTGGCGGCTAACTATAGGAAGAACGTTGAAGGTAGTCGCTATCACGGCAGAGGGCGCATAAAGATACCAGCAAGCATATTGCCAATATAAATCTTACACCAAGCGAAACTGGCTTATGAAGCCTCCTGGGATAACCTGGTAGTGACGTGTGTAGGTACCTACTGTATACACGTAGTAGTCATCTGAGTTAGTATCCAATCTAGGTTATCTAACCTTGGTATCAGATCGTGGCTCTTAGTGATGCCATTGTAATATTACCCAATTTAGGAAAATGTTCTAGATATCATCTAGGTACTACACATGGGAGTCTAATTGCGAAGCCACGCACGTGTAGGCGTTTATTTATAAAAGGTCCACTTCAGGTCACAGGTATTTGCTGTGTGTAAAGGAATTTAATATTGCCATGATTTATAGATTAATAACAAGGAATTTCCTTTATTCGTATGCCATAGATTGTAATGGATTCATACCGTCACATTCAATGACATTCCAACGGGTCAATTGAATTGCCGGTAAATACTTCGGAAGCCCTATTGGGAACCCTTTCAGACGTTGTACACGTGTTGAGAATTAGCGGAAACAAAACTGGTGTATGGAGACCCTAGCGTAAATTAAAATAAATTTCACATTATCAAATTCAAAAGCGGAGGGATTTTTCTTGAATCTATTAATGTACCAATTTACAGACAAGCTTACCTTAAATTTTCTTTTTCCAACCCTAAAAATTCGAACTCCAAAATTTTTTAAATCTCTTCGGCATTGGTTACCCTGCTTTGCCTATCTTCAAGATCAGCTCTGTGGTGATGTTCTTGGCGGATTTTAATAATGGTAGCCAAGGGTAATAGTTCTGGTATACCTTCTATGCCTTGTATGCCAATATATAAACTGAGATAAGCCTTTGCATTAAAAAATAAAACGCGAACAAACCGACCCTCGTCACCGATCGCTCCACACGACCACCGTTTCGTGATTAATTACTGGCTTTGGACGAGATAAGATTAGTCACACATCCGTTTATACGTAGCAGCTTTCAGCTTTGTATTACGATTGTAGGTATAAGACTATACGAGATTCTGCCCTCGATTTCTCTCGCGTAAAAGTAGTTTATAAATCCTAACCTCGGAATTTGACGACCCATTTAAGGCAATGGTTACAATTTTCTGGACCGCCGTTGAATGGGAACTGGTTTCGAGTCTCAATGAAGGTATAATTTCTCTTGTCGGTTTGGATGTGTCATTTGCCTTGACTTTTACAGATCTTCTTATTCGTATACTATTAACAGAGCAGTTGCGGTCAGGTATATCGTGCCGCGCAACCCTACATTTGTAATGAGTAGATGCTCTGGTATTAAATTCGTCAGGTCTTTGATCTGGTTGCTGCAGTTTAGCGAGAACCATCCTTGAGATCCGACTACCTTACTCTGTCAGGCATTCCATAGCATTACATGACCAATGTACTTTGGAAATCTGGTGGAAACTATGGTAAAAAGGCGTATTTTGAAGCCAAGTTCAACGATATAATAGTAAAAGGCTCATACAACGATGGAAATCATTCGCCCTCATATGATTCAATTCACGTTTCACCCCTCACTTTTCTGAAAGGGTTAATCTCGGGGTCTTGAAGTGAACCCGTCTAAGTAGTACGTGGCAATATTCTTTGCTCCGTAGTGACGAATGATTATTTCTGTCATTTTATTGTCCCTAATTTCATTTTTAGGTCACCGTAAAAATCACTGTAGTAGGTTCCCCTAAAATTTTGACTTAATGATAGAACAGCATGGGCGTATAGAGGTTTAACCCTCAAGTTACCAAAAAATCATCATTTCGAACTTTGTCACTTACAACAAAGTTCTAACCCTTCTCACCAAGAAAAATCTTAGCTTCAGGGTTGTAGGTCACGATCATATAATTAAAATACGGCGAACCCCAGAATTCACCAATACCACACCGGGTCTAAATGAAAACTCTTTTGCATGTTTTCCTGAAAATTTACGATCATTTAAATTTTCCGGATAAATTTATTCAGTAGACCGGGCCTGACTTTGTCGTATTTTAATCCTACGTCGAAAATTTTTATAAAGATTAGGACGGAGGGTTAAAAGGGAGGACGTGGGACCTCACATTAGTCATTTAGTCAAGATTCATGCGACAGGGTTGGGGTAAAAAATTACTCCGCGGTCACCCTAGTGTTTTAAGGGTACTGTTTGAAAAGATATAATATTTCACTGAAACTAATAAAGTATATCACGGTTTTATTATTTTTAGAACGAGTTTTAGTAGTCGGGATTAAGGTTTTTGAACTTTACCGCTAGTTGGCTAAGAAGGTTTCATACCTGCTCTAGCAAGTACTGAATATCAATTTTTCAAAACAGAATAATTTCGGAATAATTATTTATAACCCTAAAATTAAATTTCAAGCTTTTCAGTGACCTTTTGAGGAATAACAAAAACTTTTGCATTGAACTTTGAGCTTATTTTAAGGTCAAGTTCATAAAAACAACAACATAATTTCAAGCTCAGGAAAAGTTAAATTACAATAATGACTAAGGCTGGGTATACACGGATCGCTTGAAGGAGTTCTATCAGCAGCCTATATCACTCCCACAAAAGTGACAAATCTAATGATACCTTACATGTTGAAACCCGACCAGTCGTTCTGCCTGTTGAGCGTGCCAAAGAAATGTACAGACACGTATACCATCGAAAAATAATTATCTTTCTTACATAGTCGAGTAATTACAAAAAAGGCGTTATATATACGTATAAATATAATATTATAATCGAAGGCTCAAAGTAGCAACAAAGGATAAAAATAATGGTCTATACAACAACAACGATACCTCAGTGAAGACCCATCAGCGATGCACTTGATGGTCTAATACACTTTTAATATATGTATATGATGGCGTAGCAGAGAGGGGCACTTATCATCGGTTATTTACCTTTGTCATATAGTTCATCTTGGCAAACTAGAAAATAATACTGCACACAGACCAATCTAATCTTGTTTAATTAATTCACAAGCATTATTTGCTAAAATAATAACAATTGAGGCGGATGTAAGTCTATTCTTTAACGTTAGTTTAATATTCAACGACTATTCCTTTATGACGTATCGATTCTCTCCCATAACATATTATGTCCAGTTGTCAATTCTCTTCGAACATTGTCACCGGCACAAACCGGCCAGTATACTAATCAATTGGTGATATTACCAACGACATCTTTCATAAATCATTTCTCCTTCGTAACGATGCGACATATTAATGTTCGTTTCATTGTTAACATACAACAAGCACCTTACGACTGCTTACAATACGGCGATGAAATGAAGCATAGAAATTGGCCATAAAAGTTTGGCTCGTATTTTGAGGTAGGGAATTAACATAATTATGTTTTCTCCCTCGTACCTTGCGGCATTCAAATGGTAATGAAATTTCGCCTCATTTAGCGTGAAGTCTATAAAAAACTGTACCTGCTAGAATATGTATGATCCTGCAAATGTAACTTAACGTATACAAAAGTGAATATACTTAAAAATGTTATGGTTATGAGGTATAAAGTTACTAACCACATATACGATTATATAACATAATGAAAATAAACTTGAATTATATTTACAATTTTATGGATGAATAAATAATTATCTAAAAACTTTAAATTTCAATTTTATATTATTAGGTATTTTTCTAAATTGATCATAGTATCTGAAGCGCTAGTAGCATTTCCTTGCAGAATTTTCAAACTAATTCGTTGTGCAAAATAGCTACTACTCGTAGCTTTCTGGTTTCCCATAGTGTGGATCAGTCGTTTTGACATGTCTTTCATGTAAGATTGCATGTCAGTCGCCCACGGCATTTCTACGGCACGGCGAATTTCTACGGCAAGTGCTGCAAAATCATTATCATAGTACTGTCTGTAGTTTTGGATTAAATTAGATTTATGTACTGTTGCGTTTTTTAAATATTTTTATATAGCTTTAAGTGCATCGGTAAAGCAAGTGGTTAAAAGTTAAAAAAACCATGGTACCTTTAAAAAATTTTGAAGTGTTCTCTTTTAATAAAATCTAAAAAAACGAGCGAAAATTAGATACAACATTTTTTGGACTTCAAAATTTAACGTCAAAAAAACTGTAATTTAGGTACTCAACTTTATTTCCCACAGTTAGTATTAAATACTGCGCTACAAGACCGAGTTACGTGCAAATGAGAATTTCTTTTCAGTTTCATGTGAAAGGGGGGTTAACGACCTCTGACCAATAGGGTGGTTGCACACTCAAAGGGGTCACCATATTTAGCGTTCTGAACAGGAATGGGGACATTGCTTTTGCTACGCACACTGCAAATATTTGCTCTAAAATGTCCCGGAACTTATGTCAAGTGGTGCGAATAGACGATTTTCAGAACATTTCTATGTCATTGAAAAGTTCTGAAGACTTATAAAAAGAAAAATAAAATCTGCAGTTTGTAGATAAAGTATGGATTGAAGACGTTATTGAAAGTTCTGTTTTCACTCGATGTTTTACAAACCTACTTTGGATCACCTAATCTATTACAATATTTTCTTAAATTAATCCTTCGAAATTCGCTATAATACTGGATTAAGGAATTCCTTACGGGCTTACGTAATTATGTGAGCATTTAATAATGATTGATTACCTAACTTCTTGTTAGCAAAAATCAACAAAATTTCACCTACTTTCGCCTGTTGTAACTTTTAAATTGGTACTAATAGTAATGCAAGTTTTCTATTATCGTTTACCTGAAAAGTCGAATGGTAATTGTAGTCATAGATGGAATGCTTTAAGCAGTCGCCACTGACAACTTGAAACTGACGAATTGTGTACATACTGCTCATGTATGGCAATTATACTGTATGTAACTGCTTAAAACAGTCCATGATGCCTTCATCATTGCAACCCATAACTGTCCCATTGCTGGGCTCGGGTCTCCACTCACAATGTGAGGGGTACAGGCCATAGTCCACCACGCTGGCCTAGTGCGGATTGGCAGCCTTTACCTTTTGAGGACTTTATGGAGAACTCTCAGGTAAGCAGGTTTCCTCACGATGTTTTCCTTCACCGAAGCGAGTGATAATTAATTAGTTTCTAATACGCACATAACTTAGAAAATTAGAGGTGCGTGCCGGAGATCGGACACAGGACTCCGGTTTGAGAGACATTCTTTCAAACCACTGCTAGACTTAGTAGTAACATAAGAATGTCCATATAAATAAATGTGTATCATTGTCGCAATAGTCCCTGTGATGTTTAGGACCGAGAAATGGAATGATAACCCATTACTTAATCGTGCACTTGTTGACGGATGAACGCAATCTTTTGAGGGTGTAAGATACCCTACTTTGAATCAGGACCTAAAAATACGACTTTGCTACTATAAGTTATAGTGTTTATTTATTTGATTAGAACATCTTAATGTATTGAGCTTCAGATGAACAAACATTGTACCAACAAATTACATTATGAAAAAGCAGGTGTCTGAATATAAATAAAACAATAAGTAACTAGTTAATTATTTTGATTTACAAAGCCATATTTGACTACGCATTATTATTATTTAATAGATACATTATTAGGTATACATTTCTTACTATATTATATGAAGAAGACATGAAAATTGTCGCTTTGTTAATCAAATCTTTCACTTTGTTCACTCGTGCCTTTTAATAACTTGTGTGTAATTGAGATCTTCATCAACTTTCTTTGTCAATCTATTCTCTATTTGAGGCAGTTATTTCGGGAATGAAAACATTTAACAAAGCATTGGTAGTAGGTGATTTCTTTGAAGTAAATGTGAGATTTTCCTTAATTTATATTACTGCTTTCTTGATAAAACATTTTTCCGCATTGGTTCCATTAAATGTTACACTTACTTACAAGGGATCTGAGAGTAACATCACAATAAAAAATAAATGTTATTTTTGTTACAGTCTTATCGTATTAAAAAAAATAGAGAAATGTAGATATTTTAAGGAATGTGTGGCGAATTAATAACAGCTGTTAATAATTAGAATTATTAAATAATGACACACATTCATTATTTAACATTAAGTTTCATTGTGTCGTTTGTGCTTTAACGAAAACACATACACACATTTAAAACTATAAACAAAAATTAAAACTTAAATTCTTACCTCGCTAGGAATCAAACCCTGAACCCTCTGACCAGCGGCAGCGCGAACCGGCACGCTAAGTAAAGTATTACGTCGTGAAATTAAGTTTCTTCTATCCGTGTCTATTTATCTGAATCGCCACATTTTTATCAACCCTAAAATAAAGGCAAAATAGTCCAAGTTTTCCTTTGGGACGGGAACGGACGGAATAAACGCACGAATCTTTGGGCGGAAACTGATAATGTTTTCTGTCCCCTACCTTTACCGTCGTTTTCAAATGGTGCCGTTTACGTCGTGATCATTATCGAGGAGCGTGAGAATGGCTGGAACGTGACTTTAAAATAAATAGTCATTATAAGGATAATAATAAATAGATAAATAAAAAAATCGACTTCTAAATTTTGACATAAATACGTCTTTAAATTTGCTACCATACAGGGCGATACTAAAAACCTAATGATAACAAAATCGGGGTTACAGTTTTGCGTCGTAGTTTCGAATCTATTGTCCATATCCAAAATTTAATTAGACTACTAGATAGCTAAAGAATCAAAGATTTAATTACAATAAGCGAGAACTGTAATATAAACTTTAAACTCGAAATATTTCCGTCAATTTATTCGCGACCCTGCCCATTTAACGTTCATCTCTATTGTGTACCCTCATTATCGTAATACCATTCAAACCCTAATTATTAGGGTACATTATTAAGTCCATGGTTTAATTTTAAAATCTTTAATTTGTGTATATCCCTTTACTTTGAAATAAAGTAATTTAAATGGTGATCATTATTTATCTGTGTAATATTCTGTTGTAACCAGAAGGATGTTTTTCGACCTTAAATAATTGTATGTATGTTTATTTAATTGATAGTATAGCACGGACTAAGTTCAAGGTAAAACAGCTCCTTTTTATTAGTTTTAATAATTTAGCCTCTTTTTACAAGCTTTTAGTTTAGTTAGCTTTTGACCCGGTGTTTGTAATCAAATCTTGCAAGGTAAATTTCACCCCCTTCCCTATGTCCGATTGAGCTAAAATTTTACACACTGGTCCAGTCTTGATAGCAATGCATGTTTATAATAAGGATGATGTGATACTGCTACCAGGATTGGCTCCAGACGATTAAACTCCTCAACGTTTAACAGTAGAGACTTGAAATTTTGAACATGGTATGGACGATAGTTAGAGGTACTTTTTAGTTCTTTTTCTTATTAACAAGTAATAAAAGCTTGTTTAAAAAAAACTTTTAATTATTATCTACTTGTTATATTACGTCCCACTTTTTGAGCGCGTATAACCTATCTACATTTTTACCTAATAGTTATATCAAAGATCTACTCGTATTATAATAAGTTAATCAGTAAATACAATTTTGGAAACGATTTAAACTTCAGTATGCTTTAGATTAGTGTATAAAACGAGCATTGTGTAGATAAATATAATTATGAAGTACTTTGATCAATCAACAAACATCGATCTTAGCGTACTCATTTAGGAATTAAAGTATTTAAGTATCTTTCAAGCAGAAAAAAAAACAGAAAATATATGAGGGAATGAGATTGAAGCAATGTAAAAAATATCGCCTTTTGATGTGTCTCAAAGCGTTTTTCACCTGACTGTACACGTGGCTTATACCTCACAATTGCGGTGTTGTCGTTATTGAGGGGAATCGAATGTCTAAACATTTTGCTACAAAGCTTAACAAGTAGCTTTGAACCACAGACGAAAAAATTTATAGACTGAGACTTCAGAACAAATGAGCGTAGTAGAAAAAAACATAACGTAACGTAAAAAATGATAACGTTCCCCGGTACATTGCTCGACAGGCCTTGCTCTGTGACATACGTAAAATTAAAAAAATTGAAAAAGATGTACCTTTGTACATCGTATCCTACAATCATTATTTTCCTTGTATCCACTAAGTAGTAATATAAAATTAAAGTAACTAGGCATTAAGTATACGTATGCATCTCTATTTCAACGGTACGAACCCCCTTTTAACCTAAATATCCTGTTCTTGAAGGTTTCATAGACGCGTAGCTCGCTCGTTCAGCACGCCTCTCTCAAGCTAACTTGTAACTGGCACTTGACATATTATTATCGTCAATCGACTCAATTTCAATACAGGATACAGGAGCTTGTACGCGTCAGGAACAAAGATGAACAGTTATAAGAGCTACTTACTTAATTATTGTCATTGAACTGTGATTATAATATTAGACTTGACAAAGAGGTTATCTATTTGACACGTGCTTGTGCCATGTTTATTGAAACTTACCTACCTCATCATTGCAACCCATAACTGTCCCACTGTTGGGCTTGGGTCTTCTCTCACAGTGTGAAGGGTACAGGCCATAGTCCACATCGCCAAGCCCGGATTGGCAGACTTCAAACACCTTTGAGAATTTTATGGAGAACTCTAAGCTAAGCAGGTTTCCTCACGATGTTTTCCTTCACCGTAGCATGGGATAATTAGTATCTAATACGCACATAACTTTTTGTGCGTGCTGGGGCGTTTGAACCCAGGAACTCCTGTTAGGGCCACTAACGTTTAAACCACTAGTCTATTACTGCTTACATATCTAAAATAATTTTAATATATTAATGGCAATAGATGGACTACTTTAAGCATTCACTGCCGACAGCTTTAAGCAGTCGGCATGCGCTTTCGCAAGTACCAAATGCACTGCTGCTCATGTATGATGCAGATCGGTTCAGACCGCACGAACTTCCTTGAAGCTTGAAGCATTGACCACTACTCGCTGCTTGTCTATGCTTAGCTTTAGTAAAATTTTCTCTGTATTTTATTTAAGTATATACCCAAAATTAGATCACATTTACTAAAATTTCTCTAAAACATTATAAACAAAACAATGTTTTATTCAGTTTTGGCAGCAACAATAATAGACCAAACTGATATTTTAGCCCGATTGCACTCTGCATTGTAATGATCACTGCATGCAAAAGACCGAGTCAATTATCAAGCGATTTTGAACTTTTACCACTGTGCATAACGTCGAAAATATCGAAACAAAATCACAGACTGTTAGTCAACAGAATGAATGCTCTCTTGACAAGATGGCGGCCATAATTCAACAAAATTACGGCTCATAACGAGATTAGCTTCGCTTTCCAACCTTCCAAGCGCTGCTGGAAAAATTTACGTTTGGGAATGTTTTCGTTGTTTACGGATATTGCTGATAATTTGGAAGGTGGCTTTTTCACCTCGTAATGTCGACTACGTTTCGCTTTATTCGTGTAAATGGGAACAAATGTATTGCAATGGGGATATTATGCGACCAATTTGTATGAATATTTTTTGTGAAGAGCCGCTGAACGAGGCAACAAAATACTTTAACTGAATTGGTTATTTTTGTCCAATATTCTTACAAATGTAGCTATCTATCTGTAGCTAATATTAAAAGCTAGTGTCTGATAATTCCTATCAAAATTTAAACGCTATCGTAAAAAAACTGCCTTACTGAGAATCGAACCTTGTTCCTATCAGACCCTATGAATGTTATTAAAGTTAGAGGTTATATTAGTCCCCATTACATATAAATACCGACTCTTTGCTAGGCACTTTAATGTATTTACCATAGACATATTATTAAGTCCCGTAAATAATAAAATAAACGTAAAGAAATTGAACTTGGTATATCTGGCTAAAATTCCGAGTAAACTCAAGTAGCCAGCTTTGCCAGAAATGACTGAAAGTAAACAACACACACCCCGAATACCTTTTAGGGCGGCTCTATTTTTTCAGTCGATCAAATGTACGAATTGTGTAAACAAAACGCGAGTGGGATTGTGTAAACACCTTATTTATAAAAGTTTTTTATCTACTTTTTTGTCTTTGATTCTACGTTGTTTTCTGTGTTTAAACGTAGTTATAAAACGTTTACAAAATTGTTACGCTGTTGTGTTATAAATACCTTTTTTGCTGTATAGATTTATTTACTCAGTGATATTTTATATTATAGACTAGAGGACCCACCCTTGCTTCGCTTCGGTAAACCTATGCCGAAACGAAGGTAAAATAGTAGCATAAGTTACTCCTTATTACATCAGCTACCCGCCAGTGAAAGTCCCGTCAAAATCTGTCCAGCCGTTTCAGAGATTAGCCAGATCAAACAGACAGACAAATTCACAATTCTGTGTGTATCTACCGTGTGTACCTAAATACGTATGCATAGAGTAAAAAAGCGGTTATTTTAATACTTGGTACAGACTTGCACTTTAATTTTATTTAATTGTATAGATAGTGTTTTGTAATTAGTAAACAGCGAAATAGGTTCTTCTCGCTAAATTGCATGCATCCTAATAGTATCGACTATTAGGATAGTATGACAGCGTCGCGTTTATAATCTAAAAAATGAGCTAACTGAGTTGTTTTCGTATCTTATCTTTATATTAACTTGAAGTACTAACTCGTACGAGCCTAGTGCCTAATTTATTCTTAAAACCGAATTTCCCACTCTTCACGTATTAATATATATCAGGCAATAACTCGCCTGTCTGTCTATCTGTCTGTCTGTCAATCAATTATGCCAGAACAGAAAATATTCAATGAATAAATAAAGACGTACGAAAACAATTCTTTCCATAATACCCATTATATTTGTCTTAATATCTATATCGATAACTAAACATACCTTTATTTATATGTTATACAGAATTACTTGCAAAAATTACCCATGCCTCTCTGCTGACCCGGGTCTACTAGGCCTGGATTTCTCCTTATAACCGAGAAGACACACTCCGCCATCCTCCACCATGCTGCCCCAATATGGATTAGTAGAGGGGTGGCAACCCAAGAACTAACAGTTATTATGCCGTCTGATGTCCTTCGACAAGGTTTAACGTTTGTCATCCACAAATATCAACCGAAACCTACACCTTAACGTGCCCTCTGACCATGGAAGCGCTTAACAAAAATTGCCACTACCGGTCACCTATCCAGTTCCTTAACTTCTTTGGCCATTTAAGATCCACACAAACTGCTGAGCTATCAGCGGTTCATATTAAGATACATAGGTGCCTCTTCTTAAAAGCAATATGACTAAAACCTTCGCATACCTTCTCCTATACTGCATGTGATATGAATAATGACATGTGTTTATTCATTAGGGTAAAATAAATTACGTTCCGATTTTATATTAACATCCGGACGTAATAACGCTGAGGGCATTCCAGTCTGAAATATTAAATTTAATTAATTAAAGCCTGTTGCGATACGTCACTGCTTAATGGGATAAATTATTTTGCGGAAATTAAGATACTCGTATGTACCTATATGTGAAATAATGTGACGTCTTTTTTATGTAATGAGAATGGCAGACGAGCGTGCAGTGTCATAATTTCACTGACAAACTTAGGGTAGGACTGTAATAGGGACTGTTAGTTGGTTAGTATATGAGAATTATTAGTAGCTTTTGTTAGTAAGGGGACTAAGGAAGTTAGAACTTTTAGTATGTTTCGTTATGTTTACCCAACTGTGACAGAAGTAAGGTAATGTTTTTAAGTGTATATATGTATATTTGTGTCGTCGGCGCGTTAAAATAACGTAGTAACAAGTGCCCAAAGAAGTGTTTAATAGTTAGTTCATATTTTATTTAATACTATATACATATTTCATGAATATTCATAGCCGTTATTCAATTTATGGTAGAAACTAGACACACTAGAGCTCATGTAGTTGATCGAAACAATGACACTTCGAAAATTTCTCTAGAGATTGCTCCATAGATTAACTTATAGCTAGATGGAGTCGACAAATAAAATCATTGACATAGTCGAGTAAACCAATTAAAAAAATATCCATCTTGCTAAAGATTACTACAATTGTATAAAGCCGAAAATAACCTTCCTTGTATGAAAAATTTAATTCCAGAATAAAAAATAATATGCAAGCGTACGGTGACAATGGTTTCGTATTATATAATCGTCGTCACGCAGGTGTTAAATTTTCGAGGTGAAAAGAAAAAAAAACGTTTATTTGTATAATCAATGGGCAACGTGTATGGAAATGTGAGAATAAATAAACAACGTTTCTATGTAGTAAGTCTATGACATATAATCTGTATAATATATCTATATACATAGAGTCTATACATGAATGTAATAGTATTATTTTTAATTACATTCTTCCTTCAGTATTTTTTTCCATAATTATGCTCCATATCATCCACTTGTTAATCTATGGTTAGCAGAACTTCAATATTATACATTCCGTCGAAACAAGCTAGGCTAACTCGTTAGGAAATTATTATTGGGAAACACTAACTCCATTAATTTGCATAGTATATATCACATATTATGTTCCGTGGCACTTTATGTAGTGGTATGTGTAGTTTGCATTTTAAAATTAATTAACTTAAACAAAATGTATGGCTGGAAATCGAACCCAGAGCCTATTTAAATGGTGATTCGGTGGTAATCATTGTAGCATACGGGTCTCAATTATGTAGACACTTTTCCTTTAAACTCGCACTTTTTTAAATCACATTCTTGAACTTACAAAGTTGATGTATCACGACGACGTCACCTCGTAACGCTCTCTCGTGGAGCTCGTCGACAAATTGTTTTTTTCTGTTAAAACTTTAAAATCCTTGTACTGAATATTCAAAAGATCTTTTCAACGAAAATTATAACGAACACTCAACTGAAGAGTAAGTACTTCTAAAGCTTCAAAAGGCAGTTTAAATAAGCGTGATTCATCTTATTTCGAAGTCCGAAGCAAAAATGTAATTAGGTGAAAAACTTTCGGGTATTTTGGGTTAAATACAATATTATGAAGTTACTGTAGTAGAATACAGAATTTCGTACCACATTTTTGGTTTTAATTGCGGCTCATTTTCTATAGAACGTTTTCTTTTGAAAATTTTTATCTTTAATTAATTATCTTTTATCTTTGCTTTTCTTAGTTTAGTGGATAAAAGTAGGTAAGAGTTCTGACAAGCTTTCTTACAAGGCACTCTCTTACTCTCAAAATATAAATATTAGTTTCGGAAGGGTTAGGTTATCTTCTTATAATGCATGCATTTAAAATGGATTATCTAGTAGGGCATTCAAAACAAAATTTTATAAATCCATGTACCTATGTACAGTTTTATATACGACGGATATATTGACATCGGCTTGAAAATGAATTGTAGGTCCCTAATACGTTATTATAATGGGTCTTTATTGTTGAGTTTAGTTTTTTGAAGATGATTTTTTTTAATGTTCTAATATTATTTTATTTTATCTTTGTCTTTTAAATAGGTATACAGTTTCCCTACATATAAAGCGGGGCCCATTTAAATGAAATCCGCATTCCGAGCGGTTCCCGGAATCAGTAATAGGATACGATTGAACGATGAATTTCAATTATTATTACTACCAATATGTTTTCCTCTAATTGCTTTTGAAATAAACAGAAAATTTTATTTAATTTTTGGTTTATTGTTTTTACTAATGTTGCCAGATTTGTTTCGTAGCAAGTCGGGATTTCTTAAAAGAGTGAAAAAAACGGGATTCTCAGTCGAAAGCGGGACATACCTACTAATAGTATATTTTAATCAGAAGTTTAAAAAAAAATTACATCCCCCCATCTTTTCAGCACTAGTCGAGCCAAAAGCGAGACATGTTGCAACATATTACCCTATAAATATATATCTATAATATCATCTATAAATAAGGTTTGATTGAAAACTACTGGTGCCGGAATAATGTGCCCTGTGAAGCTCGCAAGCGTCTTTTATGGTTCAGATTTTCATTTGTTTTTCATTGTGTTTAAGTTTAAGTAACACGTTGTCTGATATTGAACATTAAAGTTATGACTCCTAAAATAATCAATTAGCAATATTTCGAGCAAGAATTTTTAAGCTTAAGTTTACCGAAACGAGCCAAGAGGGGGCACTACTTTCTATTCTATTTTATATTGCTTTTAAACTAACCCGCTAGCAGTTAAACCGTACCTTTATGTATGAGTATAGTGACTCTATGGGTACTAAAGGTCACATTTCACTGGTGACTAAACCACGGAAGACTTACAATTTTGACTAGGTTAACACAGAAGAAACTTAAAGCGTAATAGCACTTATCGTTATTCGAGTAATTAGCATAGAACATGCGGAACATTTGAATGTAACTCACGTTTAGCAACCCGCCATTCCCGGAATCAATATTAGAATTGATTAATGAATATCAATGAGATTCGTACATTTATGTCTTCCCTCTGCTTCCCTCGCTTTGAAGCCATTTGGGGATTTAGGGAGTCTGTATTTTGGTTATTTAAAAAAAGAAAGTAAAATTTGTTAAGTACGCCTTATCAGCAAAGTCAGGGTTAAAGTTAGAAATTAATAGTATTTTACAGTGTCGTTTTTTATTATCTTCATTACCACATCAGCTGTCCTACTGCTGGGCTTGAGTCTTCTATCATAATGTTGAGGGGAACTTGCCATTGTCCACCACGCTGGCCAAGTTTGGATTAACTTACTTCACTTCACCTCCGAGAACTTTATAGAGAACTCTTAGGTGTGCAACTTTCTTTACAATGTTTTCCTTCTCTGAAGTTAATAATGTACCTAGTTTCTAATACGCACATATATTTTAGGAATATTATTTGGAAAAAAAATGGAAATTGTGTCACTCGCACAATGAACACGAATCAAATGACACCTCACCCGTCATGCCGTTTAGGCTGTAGAGCATGCCGAAGACACATAAACTGAACCGCAGATACATAAAAAAGTTTAAAAAAAAAAACAAAAATCACTCTTAGCAAGTTCTAACTCCATAGTACAATGTTGTGAATTTCAATAACCGTCGCATCACGTACACATTTGCGACGAACGAATACCATAATTCAAAGTGATGTCCCCTAATTAGTAGGGTCTACGGGCGTGAAATCTGAGCATCCCTTTGTTCGTATATTACGGATCCTTTACAAATACCTATATCTCTTAGCTAAGCGGGATTCTTTCCCTATTTGCGGCCAATATGGAATGTTCAAAGATCTTGCCCCATTTATTGATTTAACACGGAAAATTAGTACATAGTTTCAGTATGAAACATACTGGTTTAGTACGATTTTTTCGGCTCTCAAATTACCTACTCCTATAATTCCACCATGTCTGTTTGTTCGTCCGTCCCTTTTAAATCTAACTCAGAGATAATTAGCAATAGAAATAGGTAATTTGGCATGACTATTATAAGTTACGTAAATAGGAAGGGAAGAAAATATCAGCATACTAAAATGAGTAAGCCATGTGAGATATTTTACTATGTAAAGAATGGGATTCAAAATACAGAATAGTTCAAATCTGCTGCAGCAGATGCCACCACAGTGCTACTACCGTCGGATGTAGAGACAATAGAAGAGCTCAGATAATGTTTTTCACCGCCAGGAGTTACGTGGTGTCACTGTCGGCGTATCTTCTAGTTATTTTATGTTTTAAATTAGACTTAAATTTATTTTGATTAGGTACACCTATACCTTTGTGTATGAAGCGCCTCATAGTCTGGCGACGTCCGTCGATTCTATATTATCGAAGTTAAGCAACTGCAAGCCCAGTCTGAGAGCTGGTAAGTAGTCACGGTGGTCTAGAATATAATCTAGATTCTAGATGAACCCTAATATTATGTGGTTTAACCTGAATTCGAAAATCAAACATTTTAAATGGATGTCCTTCGACTTAAATTCGTCATTTTTTGATATTCAGTCTATAAAGGATAGAACACAAAGTCGGTACGAAAATTGCATGTATATTTAGAATCTAACGAAATGATTTAACTTGCATATTTTATGCTCCGTAGATAGCAAAATGTATCGTCAAAATCGAGAAAAGGTATTAAAGTTATGACTCCTAAAGTAATCAATTAGCAACGTTTCGAGCAAGTATTTTTTTTAAGCTTAGATTTACCGCTAAGGTTTACCGAAACAAGTCGAAAGGGGGCACTTTTTTCTATTCTATTTTATATTGCTTTTAAACCAACCCGCTAGCAGTTGAACCGTACCTGTATGTATAAGTATAGTGACTTTTGGTTTGTGCAGTGACTTGGGGTTTACATATTTTAATACAATGGTCCAGGAATAATGCTTTTAAATGTTCATTCTGTTATCTTCAGCACTTTATTTTACTACCGACTAAAAATGTCTTGCTTTTCTCCTAAAGTTACACTCGTCACTAAAGTTGTAGTTGTTTTAAAAACAAAAGTCGAGTAAGTCCAAAAAACATGTGCTAATTATATCCCCTTTAAAAACCACGTACCTACCTTAAAATCAACTCCGTTACAGTCTTATCATAATTGTGTCATTTTACTCTCATTTTATTATTAAAACTTATCGGTATTATGGTGATATTGCTTTTATTTGACTTTTGTGATTAATAATGTTGCTTTATCAAATTGGCTCATTTATTAAAAACATTCTATTCTATTTAAATCGAAAATCAAGCTGCGTGATTGACACTAAATAAGTAATAGATTATAATACATTAATTATCTATATCCAATCCAGTTTACTTATCTATGGCTCTATGGAGTTCATTGCTCTCTGCACTAAACAGCATGTATTACTCTGCGCGTACACATCTTTGACAACTTACCTACTCGTATGTTATCTACATTTATCCTGTTCGGCGAGAATTTGGCGGGAACGCCGTTAACCCATGAATCTATTTAATCTGTTCATTCATATTAGTTCCTTCTTTCAACTAGAGTGGATGTGTGAATTGTTTGTGTGACCCATTAATGCAGTTTAGTATAATTACTGTGAAATAGTAAATATAGTAGGAATAGGAGCGTTTGTGGTTACCAGTTAATGTTTAAACGTTGAATGGTAAGAAATATACTTTTAATTATACTTACGCAGCTTCGGTTTTAATTTTTCTGCTATTTTTGTTGGTCCGTGACGTGTTTGAACAGGTTATTATAAGTCATTATCATTTCTGTTGCATGACGACAGGGGTCATTGCCCGATTGCGTCAGAGAAAGGATAATGCTTTTCCATAATATTTACGTATTTAAGATTGCATGTATAATAATACGAGTATATGTACCTATGTTCATTTTTTTTGTCGCATAATCCTTGGTTTCATTATTACTCCCAAAGCGCAGATTTTCATATTTTTTAATTTTTTTTCGACATTTTTTGAGGTATTTACACATATTCTTGGATGACTCTTTCGTATCTGCAATAGTCCAATCTATTCGCAGTGGAAACCGGACTTAACTTTTAAATTATTACTAGTTGTTCTGCTAGCCATAATTACCAAAAATTGGTTATTCCGTTCGTATCATCGAAGAGTAGCTATTTAGTTTTATGAAGCTCTTTTAAAGCGACATAAAATGTATCATTAGGCTGCGTTTACATTAAAGTGCTGTCCACTAGAAAAGGGGGATTATGAAAAGAGGTGGGGAGGTGACTTAACTTCAGTTAAGCTTCAGCTCATTAATGGGGCTTGTAGTGGAGATGACCTCAATTATTAGGTAACTAGTGGACCCGCCCTCGCTTCGCTTCGGGAAACCTACGCCGAAACGAAAGTAAAAAAAAGTAGCCTAAGTTACTCCTTGATACATCAGCTGTCTGCCAGTGAAAGTCCCGTCAAGATAGGTCCAGCCGTTTCAGAGATTAGCCGGATCAAATAGACAGACAGACAGACAGACAAAAATTTTTTAAATGTCATTTCGGTATGTGTATCGTGTATCGATCATCACGTATGCATTTAGTAAAAAGCGGTTATTTTAATATTACAAACAGACACTTCAATTTCATTTAGTACTATAGGTATAGATATAGATTGATTGATTGATGATGATTGATGATGATTGATTGATTAATTTTTTTTTGCATTTTTTTGTATTTTAGATCCTCAATGTTAATTCAAAGCTAGCTACCCGCCCGCGCTTCACTTTGGAAAACATATAGCATGTGTACTTACTTACTCGTATAAAGTTTAGGTATTTTTGGTTCAAAGTTTCTTCCCTGTTTTGTACCCTTTGTAGAGCGAAATTGAAAAATCTGTGAAATTATATTGTAAACAGTATGTTGAGGAAGTTATATTCTCAAAACCACGTTGATATCAATCATGAGTCGCCCGTGAACGATCTTTGAAAAACTCAAATTTTGTACATTCTTTTCACTTTTTTTTATTTTCTCGATCAAATATCGAAAAACTGGGAGACACGTATTCATTTAATTTAAGTAAGGGATATTTGTTATAAATTTGAAACCAATCGGTTGATATTTAAAAAAAAATCCATACAAACTTTCGTTGCTTTTTCCAGGAAAACTATAATATTTTCCGGAAAAAAATATAGCCTAGTTTAAGCCCAGACTTAACAGCTATAGAATAAAAAAAGTTTTATTCAAATCCGTTGGGTTGTTTCGGAGATTAGCGTGTACAAACAGACAAACAGACAAACAGACAAACAGACAAACAGACAAACAGACAAACAGACAGACAAACAGACATACAAAAATTTTAAAAATTGTAGATTCGTACTCAGTTACTGTTTTTGAGTCACTCTAGATTAGTTTTTTGTAAATATACTCAATGTACAGACAAATTTATTTTACTGTTTTATTATAGTATAGATATTACTTAGTAGATAGTACGTTTGCAGTGCTAACGTCCCTTGCCCATAGACTTCTGTGACAATTGTTGTACAAGACAATAAGAGGGAGTGTTAGTCAGTTAGTAGGTCGTGTTAGTGAAAGGTGTTCAATAGTTATCAATTCATTATTAAGGGGTGGAAGTTAGGAAAGTTAGTTAAGCTTAACGCTGTTAGTAAGAAGTAGCAATCGTTAGTTAAAATATAAAGAAGGTCTAAAGGTACATTGTTTCCCCCTGAGGACAGGTGGTCACAGTTTGTATGTAGGTACTTTTACTCTGTCAATCAACCGGAACGCAACACGTTGTTTGTCGGCTATTGCACGACCCACATGGCGCAATAGTTTCCAGGATAGTCGTTCAATAAGTCCTGGGTTCGATTCCCACCGAGGCATAAACTTGCACGGTTAATAAATTGCTATTGTCAGATTCGGCTTTCGGATCTATGTGTGTGTTTGTGTATTTCTGTGTTATCCAATGGCACTCATAAATAGAATCCTGTGAAGCTGAATGTGTAGCGTGTATTAATTTATCTTCATCCTACTAATATTATAAATGTGAAAGTTTGTAAAGATGTTTTGATCTTTGGATATTTGGATGTTTGGATATTTGGATGTTTGGATGTTTGTCCCTCCTTCACGCTCTAACCGTTGAACGGATTAAGCTCAAAATTTGGTACACAGATAGGTTGTATCCAGGAATAGGACATAGGATACATTTTATCCCGATTACAGGTTCCCTTAGGATTAATCCCATATTTTTTAAAACTACTCTTCTGCGGGTGAAGCTGCGGGCGACGTCTAGTACAGAATATGTCGTCTCCATCTCTTCTTTGAAATAGAATCGCTTTACTCAAACATCTTTAATCGTGTAGCGATGTTGCCTCCCCCTCACGATGAATTATTACAACATTCCCGTACGCGTGTCCTTCCTCACGGTAATGACTCGCAACAAATTGTTGCGTCTTCCCTTCCCCACTAAAAGCTGCTAAAAGTCTGTGAGCAATATCTTCTTCACTTCTTTGTTTTGTTTCCTCGTAAAAGATGAGTTCTGAACAAACAAGTCGTTGTTTAAATGTCCTAAGAGATATTTCTTCGTCGATGTTATGTTTGACGTTTAAAAATCTTACTTTTGGTTGTTGTGTAACTTTTTTTTACTTTTTTTGGGGTCTTCCTTTTAACCAACTCTATATCATACATAACTTGAACACTTTTAACTTGACCAGTCAAATAAAGTCCTTAGAAATACAGCAGTTAGTAAATATTTAGTTTAATTAATTCAATTTAAAATTCGCAGATATACTCGTACATCGTAAAAAGGTCTAAGTTTTGATAAGACCACACCATAACATTTCACAGCATTTTCGAGTGCCGATACGACGATAGAGGAAGTGCTATCAGAAATATCGATAAGGTATCATATCATGCGTTGTTTATTAATACATTAAGTTATCTATCAGGTAACAGTGTTACTAATAGTTGTTCTTTTTGTTACACGTTTTGTTGCAGTGTTTATTACAAACTAATCCATGGATTCGGAGACTGAGCAATCCGTGCCTGATGGCAATGTATTTACTGACACTTCTTCTGTACCTGCGTAAGTAATAAGTGGATAGGGCGTGCCTAATATTACCACAAAATCGAGAGTAACAGAAGTTAAACTCATGTATCTATTTAGTATCAGATTCCTACGCTCGCAGCATTATACATCTTTACCCTTTTTTTGCAATTTATTACTTGGAGACTGTAGCTTCGCGATCATATTGTCTGTTAAACAACTTCCAGACAGGAGTCGAAATACGTGTCGGTGAACAGTGTGTGTGCGTACTTGGAGTGCGCTCTTTATGCCGTTTAATCGCTGTTAGTCGCTCTACTTTGTAGTGTATTTTAACTTTGAGTTACTAAGTTTAATGTTGTATGTAACATCATGACAATTTACAAGAAAGCTACAAGTATCGGATATCGGATATCGGTATGATTGTAATTTGTTTTCTCGTCTTTCTGCAATCAAATTGACATAATTTCACCTGTGAAAAGGTAATCTTTTCACTAGTCTATTAATTCATGTAGATGATTGTACTTAATTTCACCGACTTGTAAGTACAGAAAAGTAATAATATTTTTAACATTTTCAGTGGCACAAGCAACAACAATGGATCTACGATTCGATTCGACCCAAACAATTTGTATTACGATATGTCTGGAGAAAAATACTTACTGATATTTAACCACTACGTGTATGAGAAAACTGTTCATTTCCAGTAAGTAACGCTTTTCTATTCTTACAACCAACGAATAATTTATAATAAGTTGGAACCATTATGTTTAAATTGCTAAACTATTTAAGTTACTTAACAAATTGGTGAGTGGTTAGCTCTAGATGTTATTGACACCAAAGAATACATTGATGCGTGAAAAATATTGAAAAAATCGGGAATAATTCTGTAGATAGTTATTTAGGTAAGGAGTCATTCAAATATTACCTATTTGATGCAATTTGGGGGAGGGGGGGTCTTGTAGTGTTATGGTGCGTTACATTGGGGAAAGGGGGGATCGAACAACACGTTACGTTACTTTGTTTTTTTTTTTATTTTATTACTAAAGAAACTAGTTAATATAACTCTCCTAAGTTGGGAAACTAAATTTTTAGGTAAAAATGTTCATTTGGCTGTTACATAATATTAGGGGAGGGAGGGTAAAGAAATACGTTACTGCTCGTTACATCTAGGTCCTTACAGCAAATTGTAGTTGACAACTGTCGATTAACTAATCCGGCTATAATCCACGTATACAAACATTATATAACATAACATAATAATTATATAACAATAAGTTCAGGTATATTTTTTTATTACTCGTAGCAACACGCGCCCTAAATCTCGCACTGGCACAGAAGAAGATGAAATTAGCCTGAAAAGAGTCTTCCAGAAGATGAACTACAAAGTCATCGTTTACAAGAATTTAATGTACGATGAGATTATGAAAACCATTAAGAATAGTAAGTTCAATATAAATCGTACTACTCGTAACATTTTTATATCTAATTACATAGCTTTGTAATTACAAAACTACATTTTTACAATTTGATATGAGTATCAGTAATCAGTATCTGATATAGCAGCAGATGGTAACTATACAAAATAATGATGTATTTTATGGTTACTACTTTTCATACACATGACTGTAACTAAATAGCATTGACAACCAAGACAATCTTTATCATTCTTTCTCTCCTTTCTGCAACAGATATTTATGCACCAAGATATTCCAATTACTTTGCACTTTCAGATATAATATACATAGTAGGATAAAAAACTCTATTATACATACCAAACAGTAACCAAGAATGCACTAGATTATGAAGCTATTTCATGTCATCATCATCATCATCATCATCATCATCATCACAAGCAATAATAGTCCCACTGCTAGGCTCGGCTCTCCGTATCTCATAACCCTAATGATTTCAGTTAGCAACCAAGACCATAGTAGAACAGCCTGTCTGTGTATCGCGATACTAACTCATGGGGACAAGGACGAAATGGTGTATGCAGCAGACATGCCTTACAGCCTGAGGGATATCACCTTCAAACTGGAGAACGGACATGAAACCCTCGTGGGGAAACCAAAGATTTTCTTTATACAGGTAAACATGACCATTTTCGTCATTGCAGCTTAATTTTTAATTAGTGGTTTTGTTTTTGAATATATCAGATATGTAGGTGATAAATATGGTGCACTAAGAATTTTACCCCTAAGGTTAGACACAGATCAAGTAAGATAGGTAAGGTAAGACGCAAGTAAGGTAAGATTCAGATGAGAACACTGCGTGCTCTATCTATAAACGGAAATGTTTTACAAAACTAATTGAGGTCTAATAATCAATCGCAGTTGAACAATAAAATGTGAATAAATTGAATAACAAACACCAACAAAAATACTTTTTTAAACCTTTCTTAATGATTTCCACAAGGAAAATAAAGATATCTGTATATGAGTGTTTCATTTCTATGCATAAAAATCACAGTGTACTTACTACGGGTACTTTTCTAATAACAATTTTAATAGAGAAGATCGAAATATAACGTAGACTTTCATTTATTATATTATTGTTAAAAATAAAAACTCGCTTTCGTATTTCTTGCTGGTACAGATTATAATGTCATTACTGAATATAAAGCTAGGAAGGACGAAAGTACTGTAAAATTTACGAAACGTTAAGGCTGAATGGAGCGTGAGATCTCATTTTAGGCTGAAATTTTAAAATAAAGTTGATCTCGTCCCAGTGACCCTCGTCTGTGGGATGTCAGCGAGCAGACGCCAAAAGTATAATTTATCAAACACGAAAAGCTGCACGAAAATTACCAACATGATTTAGAACGAAGCAAATGGTGTTTCGTAATATAAGTGTATTTATAAAGGAAGGTATCCGGAGCCTTACAGGAAAATCTTTTATTATTGTTTCTGATTGTTTACTTCCTGCTACGGTAGATTTGGGATACGTTGGTTAATATATGAGCGTAGCAACAGGATTATTTTGATCGTAAGGGAATTTTGAGTGTGGTTCTTTTAACCTTTTTGTGTTCTTGTCACTAATGGACAATAGTAGCACAAAATCTCAATTCACTGTTACATATATAAATCTTTTGACCCAGGATCTTTTAATACGTCTACTTAGCTATCGACCCTGGGCATCAAATTTGACATACTTATCTATCTCTAACTGCTAGTTACATCATGCTATAGTAGCCAAAAGTGCTATCTTTGAAGATAGATATATTTTGTGCCCAAAGTCACGTCGCTTACTAACGATAGGTAAGATATGCGTAAGCGTTACTAAGCGTATGAGATAGATTAAAGAAACTGGTTAATACTCCTACTTTTAGGCATGCCGCGGAGACAATTTAGATGCGGGAAGGACCGTGCAGATGGACGGTGCAAGTAGCTCCATGAAGATTCCTTCTACCGCTGACTTCTTATTCTTGCGTTCTTCAGTTGAAGGTAAATGTGCTCATGTATATATACCATGGTTACTTCTCTTTTGCTCATAAGTTCGGTATAATTGGCGTTAGAGATACCACGTTTTCGGAGAAAATAAAATCAAATACGGAGATTTTAATTATCAAATAAGAAAAAACTGAGTTTTCAGACTTGCCACATTATTGAAGAAAAGAAGCGATGTGTTGTGTTCTTCTAATGTTATCTCTCTCTGAGCCCGATAAATGTTGCTTTAAAGCATAATATACTCTACTTAAGACGTAATACAGCTCAAAGTTCAATGTATGTCCCTACCAAAATTGCTGACTATTGTTATACGCGTAAAGTGCAATTAGTACAAAGATGGACTTTTTAAATTTACATTCGACAACTAAAGCCAAAATATCATTACATTTTCAATGTAATATTATATTTATTATACTTTATATCATATTTCTCATGTCATCATTCAAAGAGCAAACCTCCTAACAATTTTGAATTACATTTTCAGGTTACCTGTCCTATCGTAATAAAAATGGATCATTCCTCATTCAAGAACTTTGCAGGGCTTTGGAGGATGATTACGACAGAGACATTCATTACATCACAACGATTGTCAACCGTGAAGTAGCCTACTTCTACACAACATACACGCCTGGAAATACGACGACTAACAATAAGAAACAAATGCCTGAAGTTAGGCATACTTTGACGAAGTTTTTCAAGTTCCTACGGTAAACAAATGATCTCGAGTCATTTATTGTTTAAATGTACTTAAATTATGAATTAAATGACTTTATTTATTGGCTTTGCTTTCTTTTGTTTTCAAATGTGACACAGTTATAGCCCAACAGTAAGATTTCCTATTTCCTATACCTTAGGTGCTTTTTCTTTCCTCTGGCTTTTTTTCCTCCTGGCCGACACTAGCTTAAGCTTAGGTATTTGTTTGTCATACAGCCGATGATTTAACAGATTTTATCTATCGAGACTTTTGTTACGTTTTTGTTTATTTTTAAACATCATTTTATGTTATACATATTATTTTAAATTTTGACGCTCGTTCACTACCTATTAGTTCTTAAGACGAAATAAATGATTTGAATTTTGATTTGATTGCCATGGACAAAATAAACAGATAAAACATACACGTAGACCACCACACGCCGAATTAACAAAGAAAGTTATTTCTGAGAAGCAAGCAGGATTCTCCCGGAAACAAAATATCAGGTGATAAATGACAATATAACCGTAACCGGCTGTAAATTAAACACGTGACGTCAACATGTGACTTTTGAGCCCTTTTCAAACAGAGCGAACCGAAAGCAATTGTTTTTTTATTATTTGTAATTTATGACATCCTTCGACTCTAATCATATAGAAAGAAATACAATTCGCTAATGCATTTCTACCTTTAGATTTGATTGTACTCGATTGTAGTTTTTGAAATCTTTTGTCCTACCTACTTAATTCGATTGTCCCCGATTTTACAGTTTTTGAAATCGTTTGTACCTTACAGGGGTAAAAGTTGAAAAAAGTTGAAGAAGTTGAATGAATTAAAAAACAGTATCTACAACTAGGTACACTCCTGGTACAATCAAATGAAAATTCTTAAATTCACTTAATGTAGTTTTGGTTGCTACCATCACATAAGTTAAACATTATGTGGGTACGTTACATAATTATTATGCTCTAAAAACATTACCTCCCTGCAGTCGGGTAAAAAAGCAGTTGCAGCACAATTACTTTTTTAATGAAACATCAGAGTTCCTCTCGGCTCGTCACCAATTTTATTTAATTGCAGAATTTCGTTTATTCATGAGATGACGCGACACGCCCGTTGTTTCGGCCAAACAATTAGATTCGCGAGATTCATTTAAACCTCCATTTTGTAACGAAGTATTGTGCGATATAAAAATAAAAAATGCTTTTCACCCATGCTAATTTTAAGGGTGCTTAAAATTGTCACCAAAATTAATATTGAATTGATGTCAAAGATTTTGTTTTACAATAAAAGATGAAGTAAATATAAGTACAATTATGGTTTATTAGTTTTTATGTTTTGGGGTTAGTGCGCACCTTGCGAATGTTAACGGTAAATAAACCATAATCATACGTATAGTAGGTATTCACAGAGGGTTCAAGGTACGAAGTTTTCTAGGTCAGCTATTTAAAAATAAATATTTTGCAAATATTTATCGATACAATTTTTTTTTTTTATGTTTAATTTACACACAGAATGGACCCCGTTACAGATTTTTTTGCAAATAAACCTACGGGCGTGTGAACTCCCCACAGAAATGATAAATGAAATGAAAATTCTGAATTGTTTTTTGTTCCAAACTGTAGCATTTAACTCCGCGCTTTGTTTATTCATGAAATGTCGTTATTTCATCCGAGCAATTAGGAAAGATTCGGAGATCTAAAAACAGCAAGGGACATTTTCGGTGCCAAAAATAAAATGTTTAGATTTACCGAACACTCAGAGACTTTAAAGGGAGTGACGTAACAGAGGGTTAGAATTTCATTATATAAATAAAATAAATTAGAAGACCGGGCAGACGTTGTTCTGTTATAACATTTTATCTCTTTTAGCTTTCTACATCAGATACTCCTGGCTGCAAATTTTAAAGTAGCTTTAGTTAATGCTCTATTGGATTACATTTGCTAAGACGGCGCGCGGCGAGTCCATTACCTACTATAATAGACTATGTTACTATAATATACTATAGGTACCTACCATGTTATTAATTTTTTGTAATTTCCAAAATATCATCTATTATTATTTACCTCAAATCATACCTAAGTCCACCTAAATGCGAAAAAACGATTGCGTCTTTTATGGCACTTCTTTTTTTATTGCCTAAAGAGCTGACATAATTTAAAGTTTAAAAGTTTTTTGTTTAAAACGGCAAATACAATTATTAAGCATCTACAGAAACTGAAGTTGCACTTAGACACGCACTTGTCATTTTTAACCCTCTTTATCAGTAATTCAGGTCGTTGTACAAATGACATTATTTGGCATTATTTTCACCGTCAACGTCTGGAATACATGCATATTCCAATATCATAAAACGTTACGGCCCAAAACGGCAGCTAGGCATATCTGATATGTTTTATGGGCCATAAAATCGTAAGCATATCATTATAGTGTTATATAACCTATACATGATAACTATCGGCAATAGGTATTCGTTACTACGAGAATAAGTAGGTATATACTGGATACATACTCTACCTATTTCAAAGCTATACATATAGCTAGCCTGGAACTAAAGTAATCTATATAACATTTTTGGCTATAAGCCTTTTTGAACTTAAAAACAATATTTGAACTTGAAAACAATAAATTAATCCAAGCAAAAGTGGTCTCAAGTATCATTGGTCACCAAAGTAAGGCTATCATTAAAAATACCAATTTAATTTGGTTGGTTCTTTAAGCATAGTGACTTTAAACGCGTTTCGTTTGATAACTTTGTTTTATATCATAGACCACTTTAGTTCCAGACTAGCTAATGTATTTATATACTAGAAATTGGAAGAGTGGATTGTTCTCGAAGAAAGATTTACAGATCGCAGGCAAAGTAAATAGATCTTCTTATAGACAGAGTATGAACTAGCTGTTTCTTTTATACTAGCGTAATCATTAATCATTCACGAAACTTATTTAGCTGGCAACATAATAATGCGTTTTGTTATTTCTTTAATAACATTTATATTCGCTACAGGTGCTTATTTTCTCAGTATAATAGAAAATATTGAAAAGCTTTAGTTTGCTATAGATTTCCTAATTTACGCAAATATTTGACAGTTTAAACATAAAAATCTTTCAAGCAACTTATCGCGAAGTGAGACACCAATTTAAGTAGGTATTCCCAAAAATGTATGAATGGATTCTCGTTTTAAGCAACGAATAACAATTTGCGTTATTTGCGAGGGAATTTCAAATATAATGTCTTTAACTTGGAACAAAGCAATACCAACATATTATTATTTGAATAAGATATGACAATTCGTAAGATATTTTTTGGAACAGCTTTTAATTTCATTTTGACTGACAGATGACGATGTAACATGTTTGAATAAATGTGTCGCTCGCAATGATATTTTTAATGAGTAATATTGAAGTAAAAAACAAAAAAATCCGGCTACTAAGGTATTGCAGGGTATTTAAAAAAATGGAGCCTTGTCATTTTCACATGGAGACGAATCCAGTCACATTCTGTAACATAATTATGTTGAAATCTGCCAATTTGTTTAAGCTCTTAAGTGGTTCCTAACCTTTTCAATATAGTTACCCCTGTGATCTATGAGGAAAACTGATTTAACGCCATCTTTAAAAACAAGTAACTTTTTATCTCAATTTTTATATTTTACTATCCTAATAATTAGTTTCTTCATTACCCTGTAAAATAGCTGATTTACCCCTGCGGGGGTAATTAACCCTAGGCTTCCTAACCGGAAAAATAGGAATACATACTAAAATATATGAAAAATAAAGACGTTATATTTAAAAAAAAAGAAGTTACACTAAACTCTGATAAATCCTTTTAAAAACATTGGCTCATTGTAAATATGAGCATAATTCTGGCAACTCACTTCCGGGGCGGTTTGAGTTAATATTTTATTCGCAACCATCCTGCCATTGACCTTTGTGGGTAAAGGGGTACATTACAAAATTATGAAGTACTTATGACGCCTCAAACATTATTTAATAAATAAGGAAGAATTTATTCGTTCATTATTCATATTCTTAGTTAAATTAACAGTAATTATAGGTACAGTGACTCAATCTTTCCATCACAATTACATATTAAGCGATCTATTTGTATGGATAGCGTGACAAAAAAGCTAATTATATTTCCCTTAAATAAAACTAATCTAAACGATTATACCTGGCCAAGTCTCATTACTAAATTAAGAATGACGTTAGCACCATTTTCTCATTTTCTGTTAGCGAAGGGAAAATATTTTCGGACAATCTAGGACGTTTTGTTATTTGGATCATAAAATCTCCACATTATTCAAGTCGAATCTCATTTATCTGTCTTATCTTGCAGTAATCTGTGTTAAGCATAATTTATTCGGACCAAAAGAGTTTATACCCTCATAATTTTTTTAAACCCTTTGTCTATCATGATGCCCTCAATTAGATCCTAAAACTTTAAATTGTATACTTTTTGAAAATAACCCTAAGGATTAGGGGTACTGCAATACAAATATGAGTAGTATATGTCACTCTCACAATGGAAACGAATCCAATGACACCTTACCTGTTGAAATCCCTGAATCTGTTTTGGCTGTAGAGCGTGTCAAAGACATATACATGCATATATACGTTTGAAAAACATTAGCCTCCTTCTAACGCAGTCGGGTACACATTTAAATACGTCATCATTTTAGAATAAAAACGACACTAATGAATTTTTTTTCCAAAAAAAAAAAATTGTCTCCGCCGTGACAGCTTGTCAGCTGCCGTGACCAGGATTCGAACCTGGGTTACTACGGCCACAACGTAGGGTCCTAACCACTAGACGATCACGACTATCGGAGCAGTTACTTCTGCTCTCAATAGTTCCGTTTACTTTTATTTCGTCAAAATAATCATTTCTCTGTCACGGTTGGCTGCCCACAAAACCGTCAACACAAAGATATTTAAATTGTGAATCCGAGCTGGAAATCATTGATTGAATAATAACTGCTCGTTAACAACAAGCCAAATAATATAAGAACCAACAATTTTGGCGTAATTACAAGGAATATCTGATATGGACTCCTGAAAATGATAATATAATACAGGGACTAAAATTGGAATAACATAGTATGACAATATTTTTTCTTCCTTCTATCATAGGGTCCGTTCAGACAGACCGGCTCGGAGAGGACAGCAGATTTTTATAACGTTGGAAACTCAGTTATGTGTAATTGTATTTAGGTCTATTTTGACATGTGCACTTATTGTGTCATTAAAGATGCTTCGATGCGCTGTGTTAAACAATAAGAGGAGCCGACCGGCTGCGACCGCATCCGCCTTCTGATGTTTTCCAGGTTTTGACGGCTCAGCTTCGGACATTTCCTAGCGTACACGATCCGGTCTGTGTGAATAGAAAAATGCGAGCCGATACTCTCCGGTCTGTCTGAAGGGACCCCTATTAGGCAGCACATCGTTATTGCCCTGTGTTACTAGTGTTCAATTTTTTTCTTCCTTCTTCCTGGTTAGCAACACATCGGTGATGTTTGAGGTGTTGCTGATGTCCATGGACTATTTACCATCAGTTGGTCCGTTTATTCGATTGTCAACTATTTAAAAAAAATAGTAGTGTTGCAAGGTATAATACAACATGCTTTTTCATTATAACAACAAGCAATAAACCGAAAACTGGAGTACTTTTTATATCGCCTGCGCATGCTATAGAAAGTGAAAGTTAATATTGAAAGCAAGTAGGTACTTACAATATACGGTACAGTTATTTCACTCGGTGCAATAACTGCTCCAATAGCCGTGATCGTCTAGTGGTTAGGACCCTACGTTGTGGCCGTAGTAACCCAGGTTCGAATCCTGGTCACGGCAGCGAAATGCTGTCACGGGGAGACATTCCTTTTTTAAATTTGCTTTTTATTTTTTTTTTGTTTTATTTTCGTAAACCTTTCAACGTGTCTTTGTAAGATTCGTCTTATAAATTATTATAAAATATGCTGTAAAGAAACTTTTTTACTCACTAATTTAAACTTGAAAAACATCAAAATTATAAAATTTAATTACTGCAAAATGTATTTTCAATTTGTTTTTGCACAGACATAGACAGACCGACTAAAATTTTTGGGTTTCCTCTTATCATTGTATTCTAGAACATACTCCTCAAGTTAAGTTTTTTTCCACTACCTATCAACCATCGGTTAAATGACCACACTCGAAGTTTAACTCGTTCTGTCTCTTGTGATCCATGCAGTTTTTTTCGACTTATAATTACTTTTGCTTCAGGTAAATATCTGAAAATAGTTGAGATATTAATAGATCATCTGTGTCTTGCACAAAACTTACAAATACACATTTAGCTATGAACTATAATTAACGAAAGTCATTTAACAACAAAATTTACCTACATTAAAAAAAAAATTCTACATTAAAAATATACTTGTAATAATATGTAAGTAGCTATTATGAACAACATTACAATAAACGTAATTATTACTTTATGAGACTCGGATTGTATGATAAATCCGATTGCCTCAACAGACAATACATAACGTGACAACATATCATTGGCTTCATACCATAAGTAGGTCACGAAAAACGCCACCTACAATTAATTTCCGAAAATTTTCTTCAATGAACGGCTATAGAACAGAAAGATAAGCTGAAATGGTAAATACTTTAGCTATGACTCATTTCACTTTTCTCTCTTTAGCGAAAACTAGTTTATACTGAGAAAGATGCTTGCAGAATCGTAACTGTTAGGTTATAAAAGGACTTAAGTACAGATATTTATTTAAATTATAATATAAAGTAATTTCGGTTGGCAACTCAAAATAATTGTTTTTTATCGTGTACTGCCACACGAAATTAATTTATTTTGGTAAATTTAAACTCATAGGATTTTAATTATAACATTTATATAGCCATAACAATTTGTTCAATAATCAAATTATTCTACATACCTAATTTCCTGCGATTTTATATCACAAAACCACATCAATTATATACCATTTACTTTGAGAATCTCTAGTGCGAATAACAAAGCACTGCGTTTAAGTATGCGGAGCTACGCACAATTGATCTCTCGTGTTCCCAATCTCACTTGCCCCTGTTCTATGATCAACAGTATCCATCACTTTCGCCAGTCTCTTTATTACAAGTCTGTGAGGCGTATAAGTGCCAGGGGCACGTTGCTCGCCACAATGATTTATGATATCTGATGTTATCAGACGAATCGTAGTGCGAATATACGAGTAGTTCTCTTACACGCGGCTTCGTCCGCGATATGTGTATTATTCTTTTTATGAAAGACTAGACGACGTCCGCGGCTTCACGGAATAGTAGTTGAAAAATATATTGGATTTATCCCAAGGGAACCTATAATCGGAATACAATCTTTCCTATGGTCTATTCCTGGATTCAATCTGTGTGCCAAGTTTCAGTTTAATCCGTTCAACGGTTAGAGCTTGGAGGACCTACAAACATTCAAATATTCAAACATCTTTACGAAGTTCACATTTATACTGTTAGTAGGATTAGTACTAAGAATAACACGTAACTAATTTATGCTTACGTTTCTTTTTGAAACTTAAAATCAGAGTTCCAATTTCACGCATAAAACATAAATTGTCACTGGAATCACAAACTTTATGACTTACTCGTACTTACTTACATAACTATACTTACATAAGTAGATTCTAAGTATATTGTTAATCGGTTAATCACTGAATTTAATATAACCTATGTACTGATTGTTTGTTTTGGAATAAAAGCTCAACTTAATTGGCAAGGGATACTATAATAGTGTAGATGATGACTATATAAATGATAAAGACACATGGAAATGAGAATTCTGCAACCGATTCCACTCAGGTATGTAAAAGTTTTGTAAACCAAATAATTGTATCTGTCGTTATTTTTTTTAAAAGATGTACGGGGGAGTTTCTTTCTCTTATTTACAAAACGGATAAATTAAAAGAAATTGACGTGCATAAGTGTATCATTGATTCCTACATGAATAAATGATTTTGAATTTTTTGAATTTTGAATAAGAAAGCTTGGAAAACGAAAAACGTCAAATGAGAGTCGGTTGAACTTTTTGAAAAATATATCCTAGGTTACTTAGGCTTCTATCTTATGAAATCTTATCAAAATCGGCCGAGCTGTTTGAGCGTGAAAATGTAATAGACAGAGAGACAGATTGACTCATAAATATTATTATTATGGACCACCATAGCTACAGTTCTAGATATATCATGAGTCTAGAAAAGTCTTTCTTAGATAATTTATCATGGTTATTTCATGACCCCGAGGTCTAGTTGGCGACCTTGAGATTGGGGGATTTTGAAATCCCCTCGGGGAATACATGTGACAAATAAATATAAATCGTACAAATCATGAATACTTAATACACTTCACTCTTAATACTCTTCCACGGGCAAAGCCGCGGGCGACGTCTAGTTCATAATAATGTTATGCTGTCGACTATTTCAACACGTTTCCTACTTCGTTTAATTTTATATTCGAACCTGTGATTCGATCTCAATAGAGAGTCAATACTAGAGTTACCATTCACTCTGTATGAAGACGGGATTGTCCTAAAATTTTTAGAGGCTTTCTTTCTATACTGGCTTAAATAAATAACATAATGGAGCATTTAAAAATATCTTTTCTTAAGTATGAGATTATAATTACAATACTGTAATTTTTTTGTATTTGTGAAGTCTTGAGTAACAATGAGTAACTTATGACTATAGGGGAGCGGTAGTTGGTTAGTAGGTGCTATTAGTAAATATTAGTAGTTGTTAGTTTTTCTCCCACTAGAAGTTTCTCCAAACTATAATTTCTGGTCTAAATAAAACCAGAATATCCTGAACTAGTTCGGTGATTTGGACAGCCTAGTCAAAGCTACGCCTGTATGGATCATGAAATATGTATGATTACATTTGCAATGATGGAACTTTAAATTTTCCTATCGCAAACTCTGTCTGAGTTTGCGAAATTTTCGAACTTCCATTGCGATATGAGAATAGTTTTATGGCTGCTTTACGTTGCACGACTTTGTTTCACAAAGTATTTGGTAACAGATTCACGTAAATACTTTTAAAAACACAGGAATGGTTTTTGGGGCATGAGTTTTAATAATAATAGTAAATTATTAGCAAATAACGTCTAAACTTTAATTCAATAATACCTAAGAAAATATTATAAAAAATATTCACGAGCTTATCGTACTAAGAATTTATGTAAATACTTATACTATTTTATAAACTAAATAATATTTAAATAGAATACGACATGATAATATGTAATAATTGCTTTTTAACCTGCTATGAGTTCTTATGTAATTTCACAACTAATAATCACAAGTTTAATTTAAAAACGCTATTAAAAAACGATAGTATTAATACATTTTTGTTTTAGGGTTCTTTTTACTAAAGACAAGCACTTAATAACATACTATGGTAGACCTATAAACCTTAATATCTTCATAATGTATGAGTGCCCTATGTTCCGCCTATACGAGTATGTCCCTCTATGTGAAATATTAAAACATCCCTTATCGCATTCATCGATGTCACGTAGTCAACCCTGTCAACCTCCCTCCAAGATTTGTGTACGACGTGTCTCAAAATTAAAAAACAGTGTTTAAAATGTCTTTAGGGCGGAGTTATAGGGGTTGATTTGTTCTAAAAATACAAAAAAAAACCAATTTCTTTTTTTTTTAATTTCGAATTTCGGTAATACTCGAGAACTCTATTTATAAATCATCTTTGAAATGCAAATAAATAAGTTTGTATTTTTTTTATTACCCCAATTTGCTTTGTACATACCTACCCCTACGTGGTTGGAGATGAAAGAGAAGATGGTGAAAGAAACTCCGCAAAACTATGTGTACAGCCGTATTCTAACATGTAATTTCGTGTAAATTACTCTATCATTACCCTTGTTACCAAACTTTGCCAAGTTAATTTGGAAGCCAAGTAAAGTCTCATTAATATGCTATGTTATAGTGCATACAAATTGCTAACTAGGTGTTAATTGTTAGTGGTAGGTATATTAGACCAAAAAGCAATTCAGTAGTGTTTCACAAGTCAGGGTTTAGTGGAGGCTTAACTAGTACATCCTACTTACTCAATCCTAACACTCTGCTTACGTAAAAAATAAAAAATACCTTAACGAAGATATTAATGACATACCTTTTAAGAATGCTTAATATTTAAGGTTATATAAGGCATTTATTGCATTATATATACATAATTATAATAGTATATTTCTTGGTTAATTATTAAGTACCTAGATGTACTACTTGAAGCCAACGTGCTTCTATTTTTTGCTTCTGTCAGCCCATTAACCTATAAAAAACCTTGCCTAATACCGCACTAGTCACTCTAGCAGAAAATAGCGCACT
>LGAG01001642.1:70539-82287 GCA_001278395.1 Lerema accius
AAGTAATGAATATGTACCCCTATAAAATATGAAATTACAATCAGTCTTGCAACAATCTTAGAACTAATGACATTTTAACAAACTATCCTGAATATAGATTAAATATACTCGTTTAATATTTAAATAATACCTACGGAACAAAATACATGCAACACCAATTCGGCCTTTTATTATTTAATATCATGGTCGAAAGTGCCTACGTTTATCAAGCAAACAATATTCCTTCCGTTACACTGTAGGGCAGGAGTTTACTGAAATTAGAGTAATTTGACAGCCTGCTATCATAAATTCCTAAATATGTCGTCATATACCTAGGGAAGTTAAAACGGGTTAGATTTGTCGAATTTCCCAGTAATAGTAACGTTATATAGCCAAAAACCTAGAAACAAGAGAAATTAAAAAAAAAATTTAGGTATGTGTACCATGTATAGGTAAGTAAGTACATACGTATAGGTACATTAAGTAAAAAGCGGTTTTTTGAATATTACAAACAGACACATCAATTTTATTTAGTTGTATAGATTTTTGGTTATCCGCAATCGATCTCAAACAGATTCACCCGGTCATTGAAAATCGACACAGATCCTCACGTCCCTAATAAAATAATCAAAGCCTATAATAAGGCTGTAAATACGCATGAATAACCAAATCATCGTTTATTACAAAGCTCTGTAGTCCTTATGATTAGTCGCTACGCTGCGTCCTATCGAATCGATTGACATAGTTCGAAGATCACTTCGTAAGGGTCACCCTTTCACCTCAATAGGTTAATGTCGTGTGAAAATTCACTTCATTTACATGACTAAGGGACTGGAGTAAGTCTTGTTATGTTAAGTAACGTGTAAAGGTTGCCATAATATTTATCGCAGACCGCAAACTCATCCAATAGGAAAAATAGGACACCTGTTCCCGAAGTGGCAAAAAAATTTCGGCGAACGATCTTTAAAGATGAACTAAATGAAAGTGGTTTTTTAACAACGATGAATCATTTTTACTTTTACTTTGATGGTTATGGTTATGTTGGAGGCTGGCTGATTAAGCGAGCTTTTTGTAATTCAAACTATTTTTAATGTTGGTTGCAATTGTTATAAATTATGTTATAATCATAGTTATTATTACAATTAGATAGCCGACAAATCTAGAAAAGGTAATCATGGATTACCTAAGCAGTAGAAGTTTTTGGAGAATTTAAAAGATCTTCAAACATTGCGTTACATAACATTTACCCATACCTATTGCTTTAACTACCTACATGTAAAGTCAAATAGTTATACCAAGCCATATCCCGAGTATATCCAGAGTAAGTTTCGATACACTATACATATTATATTATTTCACGCAAGCGAATCCTTCAACAGACTATTTCAAGGTACACCTCTAAAAGGAGGCGAAATTTACGGCAGTATTACCATATTCATTCTTCATGGAGCTGAAATACGTCGGGCGTTAGAATTTACGCGCCTTAAAAGTTAGCCAATATAATGTATTAGGTGACTAGAGTGATATTTTATAATGTATTACAAAGCAATCGAAAAAAGTACTCCATTACGTTCTTATCGTGTTTAGGGCAATTATTAATTGTCGTTTTGTTCTTACCTTCGGCCATAATATAGAAACGCTTTTATTCCCACGAAATAACAGCTAAAAGGCTTACAAATACTTTTAATAAAAACAAAGACAAACCCTTTGACAGTTGAATTTAAAATCGATATAGGTACAGCAAGGACTATGAGTCGATAGTCTATAGTTTGACAATAATAAGTAAAATGGGTCATAACATAATGGTCGAGTTTCAACCACAGAATAGGTCTTCTATCTTCATTGGCCACACGATCACAAATTTCATCAGTTACATTCCAACCATCGCACATTCAATTACATAGCCCGCTGTCTCATTAGCATCACAAGGCAAGACTTCAATTCCATCCGAAACCGAACCGAATGCATTTGAATGCATTGATTCTCAGATACCAAATAAGAGTAGGAGCTTTCCAATCCGTGCTCTATATTAAATCTCCGCTTTTGACTGAGCGGATAAAACAGGCTAAAGTGAACAGAAAATATCCAAAGATATTGGAAAGGAATATGGGAATATATTAGTGACCGAGTACAAAATATATGCATTATTTTTGAAGATGTTTAAAAAAGTTCGAATGTCAACATTCCTTAACTTTTCAATATTAAATTTCCCTGTGGCCTATGAGAAAAAATTAATTTACCCTATCTTAAGAATGATATCATAACAAACAATAGAAATTAGGTACTTCTTTCTTTATTTTTTTATTTTACGAAATACTAATAATTAGGTTCTTTGTTATCCCCTAAAACAGCTGATTTACCTGGATAAAAAACCATTAGGATATTAGAAATGTGTACATTCACGGCTAGGTCCCTAATATATCTACAACGAAATTATAATAAAATCTCAGTTTGAAACTTACTTGAAAATGGCTTTAAGTTGGAGATACGCAAACGTGTAACATTTTAAAGTACACTTTAAGAATATTCAGGCTCCGTGCAGCTTGCACTAAAGTTTGAAAGTTACAGGAAGATTTTAACATGATATCGTCAAAACTTCGCTGACAAAAGGACCTAGTTTTGACAGTGTTTATCAAGTTTAAGTTCAGTATAATACGTTCCTTTTAAATCTTAATAATTTTTCTACCCATTCACTTGACATTTGTTAACCTTAAAATGATGTGACAAATTATAGCGTCGTAAATTTTTTGATAAACAACGCACTATAATTAAATAATTTACTTGCAAAATTCGTATAGAAAAAAGTAAATTAGCACCCTTAAATATCATGCTCTGAAAATATAATCATCTGTCTTCCATACGTGTTGACGTATTTCGATAAGCATCGACATCTAAAATTCATTACGTCTAGAATTGGCTCTCACGAGCTCAATACCGATGTCAGGCCGCGATAGGAAGCATACTGCCACACGGTATATTGAACTTCAATGAATACTTTATCATCCATAAAATCATATCGTAATCGATCACGAATGGGACATGGTCAAGTTATAATTGTGGGTATACTACAAACATTAAAATATGTATTAAAACATTAATTAAATTTTTGTGTAATCTGTATTGGGTCTCCCTTTAATAAATAAAGTTGTACTTCGACTTAAATAGTTCTTTCTGGCTACCAGTAAATGTTGTATACAATAAAATAATGAGTGAAACTTACATAAGCAATTTTGTTGTTATTAATATTTATGGTAATTTAGTAAGTCAGACAGTAGTAATAGACAGATACTACAGATACAAGTACCTACTAACTGGACTACTAATGTTTACACAGGACTAACCTGCACTAATAATAATAGTTCTAATTTCCGCAATCTTTTACTAACGAATTAACAACAACTAATACTCGCACTAACACCCATTACTTACAGGACTTACTAACCAATTATAGGTCCGATCCACCTTATAGTTCTATTTCAAATTTGTTACAACGTCCATGGGCGACAGGGGACTATGGCAGCTTGTTTGCTATTTATTGTGTTACAAAAAACTAAGTAAATAATCGAATTCACCAATTTGATTAAAATTTAAACATTCATCGGAGCTTTTTCAATCAGTATCGGATAGCTGGCTTAACTGAGATAATTAAAACTGATACACAGTATTGCATCGGATTCCGATACGAGTACAAACCATACGAATAGCAAAACGAAGCTAACGGAGCGACGGTACGAGTCGCCGTTAATTAATGAAAGTCATTAATTCAACACCGACAAATAGGTAGTGGCTTCCGAGAAAGATTGAACTCGGTGATTCCCTGTACGATTCGACTGAGGTAATGCTTTATGTAGCTACTAGATCAGGATTTCTCAAAAGGGCGTAAAGTTGGGAGCGAAAAATATTTTGATATGAATAAAAAAATAACACTCATATGACGCAGTTAGTACAGGCACGAGCAAAAATCACTAACCCCCCTAGGCGTCAAAAAATATGTGACCCCTCTTAGAAAACTAACTTTCTGGTTGCCAATTCTGCTAGAATTTTGCATGCATATATTAATGGGATAAAACTACAATATTACTAAGAAGTTAAGCTGATCTGATGATGGAGACCGAAGGTGGCCACAGGAACTCCTTTAGTAAATCACACAACCAAATCAAAATTGGACTTGTTGGATTTGTCTTGGCAAGATTTCTATATACATATACCTGTGGTTGTATGCGCTTTGTATTAATTTTTAAATTAAATACATAAGCCTAACACATATCGTAAGAAATTCTTCCTGAAGTTAACTTTAAATATGTAATTTGTGAACTTCGAGCTTATTTATTTTTCTTTCATACGTGTCGTTTGGTAGATGTCTCAAACTTGTCACAATTGAGGATATTTCCGCTTTTGCTATAAATACGACAACCATACAAACTACGAAATAAACAACAAACAATCTACCCTCATTAACGCCTTCTCAATCCTTAGTGATGAGAATTTAATCATTATTAAAATAACACTGAGTAAACAAGAAATGAACTGAATACCCCATTACGTGTTAATTAGAAGTTTTAATGGTAAAATCTCCGCAGCCGTATTCTGGATGAAATTGATTGAAGTGCGTAACAAATGGAAGTCGTCGAGTTGCCTCGTTATTTGTTACAAACTTTTTGGTTTCTGGGTGCGGTTATAGAGATGTATAATTCTGACCTTAAAAAAATAAACCTTTTTTTCTTGTGCCACCAACCCATGTCGCCCATGGACATAATACCTCGTGTAGGATTATAAGGGGACCATTAGTAGGATAGTAGGTTATATTAGTGTTATCTAATGAGAATACCGCGGAAGTTTTTTTCATCCAAACATTCTACTTTTTAAACATATTTTTTCTGTACATACAATGCAGCAGGTAATAAGTTCTGCCCTACGTTTCTCCTTTCTATTGAAGATGTGTCACAATTATTTAAATAAAAACGTGCATTTGCCATGGAGCTCTTAAACAGTCTATATTTTAAAACGTCCCTGGATTATTAATTTAAACTTGGCTCGAAGACAACCACACCTGCGTGTCAAATGTAGGTACCTTCAATCAACAATTTCTTACAATTTTTTAATAACAAAGCAGTGTAAAATACTATTCTTAGTCAAAAATGAACTCTAATAAACGATACTACAGTCGTATTCCGCTTATCTACAAACGGACCTATACTGATACTTGATTTATGCCAAACCTCCCGATTTCCGTGGTTTCAGTACTCGGGAAATTTCAAGCTAAAACTTTTAACACGTTCCGTCTGAAAGAAGATACTCCACTTAGGAATCAGACGTCATCAGTAGTAGCTTTAGAGAATTTATTACGATTATAAGGAACCCCATTTGTTAACTTTTTTTAACCCCTGACGTAAAAAGAGGGCTGTTATGTTTGACGTGTCTGTGGGTGTTCGTATATTATGTGGCACCGTAGCTCACAAACGGATGAAGCGATTTCAATTTAGGTTTTTTTTAATTAAAGGTGACTTATCTGCGAGTGTTTTTGGACATGTTTGATGAAAATCGGTTGAGCCGTTTAAAAGTTGTAGGGCTGATAGTGGGGAAGAATAACCGAATGTCTGCAAATATACTCTAGTTAGGTCTCAAAATAAAACGCAATGAACGAGAATATTGATGACTTTATCGAGTTTTCTTAGCTTCGTTTGGTGATAAAATGTGTCGGGGTTTTTTTTAATTTTTAATTTCACTTACATACGATCGTAAAACATTACCATCTTTCTGACTGAGCTGGGTAAAAATTAACATACAAAGATACGATAACCCGCAATGATATGGATTCCATTTTTCTATTTGACTACGCCAACCAAACCAAGAGAAACGTCAATGGGGTTCCAACCTCTTTTAAGAGGACATTTATCGAAATAACTCTCTTATCCTTAGGGTTCTAGCGAAATAGGTCAAGTGGTGAACCTTTTATAGGACTTTGTTCGAAATATGGAAATATTGGTAGGAGTAATATGTTGCATATTAGATAGGGTAATGAACGCTGTGATAGGTTAATGATATATAAAAGTTTTTTTCCCGAACGGGAGTTATTTGATTCGAACCCCAGCCTTTAATTCATAAAGTAATTAAAATCAAATCACATAATAGGTGGTGGGTTGTGATGATGATGAATACTAATAACTTAAAGATGGATTATGATTACGATGATTTAAACATTGAATTAAGTTTTTTATCAAGTTGGTCCTGTTTTTTTTTAAATTATGAAAACGCTTCAGTACTTCAGTACATAGTGTGGGGGTGAGTCTACTAGTATTTAATATGTTCTTACTATAAAATTAATTGCAAATGTAGTTATTTTTCCTTACCTACGTTCTGTTACCTTATCATCTTTGAGCCAACGAATCGACACAAAACCAAATCTTCATCAAAGCGCAAAGGTTTTTTCACATTTACCCACCGAAATTAATATCGTAAAAGCATGGAAATGTCTTCTGTTCGATATCAATCATTTTCCCGTAAGTCAACCGTCACGTTATTGCTGTTTTTCATCCCATCAGCCACACATGACATCTGACGCGCCTTTATTACTTGGATGTGTTTTGTTATATCGTCCGTGTTCTATAGTCAGCGGATTACGATAAGCTAATGTTTACAAGAGTTTAAGTAACACTTGAAACTCAACCATTTTTCTATACAACGAAATAAACTGTGATAAGGTTTTGTAGGTAATTGTGTAGTTGTCGAGTGCATAGTTTTAGAATTGCACGTGATTTAGGAGAGGGGGGGGGTTAGTTTTAAAACTCATCATGTATCACCAAAGGGGAGGGGTTATGAATAAAAAACATCACGTAGGTAATTAATGGACGACCCCATATTACAAGTACAAGCTTGAATTTACATTTAATAAATTGACGAGATAATCTCAAAAGCCTGTGTACATTGGTCAAAGATCTAAAAGAGCAGTAATAGACACAAATTAAGGCAATAGCCCGGTGCTATTAATTTGAACACTGAACACTTACACTAGATATCTTATTAACGGCGTTAAACTATAAAGATGTAGTGTACGCTTTTCACTAAAACTTAATCACAATAAAATAATCTGTAAATAAATTGGTGAGATAACATAAGGGTTTAACTTTGAATATTTTTTAAGTACGCACGTACGTGTTTGAGATTTGGCATAGGTACAGTTTACATAGAGAAGAATTTCAGAAAGCTCGATTTTGTTCAAAATATGGTTCGAATACACCAACTATAACAACTACCTATAAGTATATAACTATAAGAATTTGACAAAAGGAATAATAAAATAAAAAAAAACAATAAAATTGGGCATACACTAAACATTACCCACTTTCTGGCGCAATCGGTTTAAATACGTCAATCGTCGTTTGTAAGACAGTTTCTTAACTAAGGACGTCTTTGTACAGTCTTCAAGTTATTAATTTAAATTTTGTAGCGCGAATAAATTGAAGTTATTGTGAGCTTATTCCAAGAATAATTGCGTTATTGGATATAACCATTTCTGTTTTAAAATTTACGTCTACTGAACGGCTTATTGTGAATTATAACTTGTTAATTTGATAAGAAGAATTTGATAATCGAATCATTCCAATTGGTAAACATTATTGATCGGTTACTATACTGTACGATATGCTATAAACTACTAATCTATAGTAATAATATAAAGGTAAAGAGTTTGTTTATTTATTTATTTGTTTGTTTGTTTGAACGCGGTAATCGCAGGAACTACTGGACCAATTTGAAAAATTCTTCTAGTGTAAGATCTTCTTTTAGTGTAAGATAGTCCGTTTATTGAGGAAGGCTATAGCAATCGAATAGGTATAACTTTGGACAAAGATGGACCCGGTAGGTGGCGCTGTTGTCGAGATACATCAAGGGAACAGCCAAACTATTCGTTGTTGAAACGCCAATATACGAGTAGCATAAGTTGTGCATTATGGTGAGCATTTACTAAAGCCACGTGAAATTATAGGCTCTATAATTACCGAATGTAGAAAACTAAGGGCTATAGGTATACATTTCCGATCTTACATAACCTAAAAAGCCGTCGTTCCAAACCTTTTCAATATCGCTACCCCTGTGACCTACGAGAAAAACTAATATTACCCGTCTGTAAAATGTTACCAAAAGAAACAATACAAAAATACAAATAAGTTTTTTCTGTATTGTTTATATTTCCGATCCTAATAATTAGGTTCTTCATTACACCCGTAAAATTAAAGAGCCAAATATTGAAATTGTTATTTCAGTCACAATCTTTATGATAGAGTAAGTTCTACCTAATAATTAATAATTAATTTTGTGGGATGTTTTATATGGGGGGGATTATATGTGGGATGATGTAATAATGTTTTAAGTGGGATTTTAATTAAATTAACAGAAGCCTACCGTCTAGGTAGACATGTAGCTTTACAAGATATCAGCCGGCCGTTGTTCTACATGTTTAGAACAAAATCCAGTAGTAATCTCAAGACCCAAAACTTCAGTTGCTAAACACGGCGTGCAGTAAAGTTTGGATTAAACCCTAATTAGCGAGCCACTATTTATAAACCGCCTAGCTAGTTAGCTAACTTTGATATTCTAATTCAATAGATGCTGTACTACGTGCGATTGAATAGCATCAAAAACCATATTACAATACTAGAAGAACAAATCTCTCCTAGTCGGTAGTGACCCTGCTTGCAAAGCGAGGGGTCCCGGGTTCGATTCCCGGTCAGCAGATATTTATGTGAAAGATAAATGTTTGATCTCGGGTCATGGGTGTTAGTGATGTGTTATTTGTGTTGTCCATGCCACCCGCGACACAGGGAATCCTACTGCGGGGGTATGAGTGTTAGCGTTTATTTTTTAAAGAAGAATAATGATATTTTCTGTATCTAAAGGGATACTTTATTTTACTTAAAACTAAGTTGTATTAATAGTTAGAAAGTAGTAAAAACTAGTACATACTATATATTAACAACTACGTAACTACCGAAGCAAGGCAAATTCGGATTATTAGATTACTATAAATGAAATGAAGTTTATTTATCTCAAAAATATTTCTATTCGTTGTTTGCTCGCGAAACACTGTTATCCTCCAGAGACAGAAAACTAATCCGGGAAAAGAATATGCCGTAAAAATTAATTTAAACTTCGTGTAAACTTCAAACTTTGGTCTCTGGAGTCGGCTGATCTTAGAAAGTTGTCCCTCATTCCATTATTGATGTCTCTCATCTTTGAAGATAAATTACGGTTTGATTAATTTAAATAAAATTTTAAGCTATCTACTATTTTTTTTCTTAATATTGATTGGTGAATTTAACTGTACTTAACGGAGTGTTATGATTTTCTAGCATATATATTTATGTATTCATTTCTTTGGGCTGCTTTGCAGCTATAGTTTGATGGCTTATAATATAATAATTATGAGTTGACATTAGATTTATCTTTAGATATAATATAGGAAACCATAGTAAAAAAAATCACAGTCAGTTTTATTTTAATTATAGTTGTTGTTTAATAAATTATGTTTATTGTAGCTTTTCCTCGTTTGGCCAATTCTAATATGTTACTGTATTGACTATACTATGGCAATAAGGAAGTATAACAGTCATTACTAGGAAACAAATTACTACGAAAGCAAAATTTTTGGGTATTGTTTACGTCAAAAACTAATGTAGCTTGTTTAATTCGTTTTTAACGAGGAAACTTTTCAGTTAATCACTTTTTCCTTAATTTAAAACTCTCTTACAAAACCTTTAAGATTGCTCAACTTTTCCAAGTTTAATTGACGTTCCAACTTATGCGTCTAAAATTTCATAATAGAAGTATCTGACAATAGAATGTTTGTATCACGAACTCCGAGAACCGTAATAAAGAATAAAAGTAACTGTCTGGGAAGTTCCAAGTTTTGAAGAGTTCTGATTTTCTTTTTGACAAGCAAATGTATTATTAAAGGAATTTCAACCTTGTTGACAAGCCAATGAGGTAGGCAGAGCCGAGCAGAGTTATTTCTGCCAGTTCAATAAAACACTCTCTAAATTTTTTTTGAGCGAATAGCAGGCTTTAATAATTAATTGCTTTTCGAAGACAAAAGAGTAACGTTCACAATATCTGTGGTAGTTTTGAAAATTAGTTCTAGATACCTGTTACACTATGGTAATAATCGAGACATTAATAATTACTATAGGCTTAGATTCAGATAAAATAATAACTATTTTCTTCAACTTACTTTGTTATAATGATGTAAATGTACCTAATTTGTTTTATTAAAATCGTTCAGTAAGTACGCCGTTAGTTTCTGAAGGCCCTAAATAGTTTTATATAACAGATTTATTATCACCATCATCATCATCATCAACACAACCCATAGCTGTCCCACTGCTGGGGTCAGGTCTTCTCTCACAGTGTGAAGGGTACAGGGCATAGTCCACCACGATGGCCTAGTGCGGATTCGCAGACTTCACACGCCTTAGAGAACTTTATGGTAAACTCTCAGGTGTGCAGATTTCCTCACGATGTTTTCCTTCACCGAAGCAAGCGATAATTTGTTTCTAAGTAACTACAAATGTAAATCTGTCTGACATACGTATAAAGATAAAATTGAAGTGATTATAAAAAGCGAGGTCGTTAGTAAGATGATCCTGGCTTGTTGAAATTAATTGGTTTGAGGGAAGTTTCGCTAAACTTAATTATTCTTTACAAATTACCAGCCGTCATTTCACATTTTTTGCGGAGCTTACATTGAGGTTTATAATGGATAGCTCTGGTCAACTTTGAAGTACAGACAAGAGGATACGGTTCCGTACTATTAAATATTACTGCATTTTTTTTTGTAATTAGCACTTAAGTTACACTTTTTACCCAACTTCGCGTAACGGGTTTATTTTTTCGATTGTACCTATGTATGTATGTTTGTCCGTTTCATAGGCATTCTCTAGAGCCTAAATGACAATATGCATTTTAACTTAATCGTTGTTAAGAGTCATCACGATTGCGAGTGACATAAGCTATTATATAATTTTTCTAATACCTCTCAATTTTGTTGGAGTAGGTAATGTAGACTTAAAACACCTAAACTGAGTAGACTTACTCGTAATTCACCTATAAATCGTAGGTGAATAAAGTCGAAATAGGTAGAATTAAATCTAGTTTTGTGATCCAGGTGAATTGCTTTTGGGGCCTTAAGTCTACTTTCCCTCCATTTTCAGCAGTAGGGTTTGTTGTCCATCTATTAATGAATACTTTTTTGTTACTCTATTCGTTATGAGAACACACACAGTTGCTTTATTTTAATCGATTCAGCCCCTAAGGAGTTCAATAATAAACACGCGTAAGGTTTTAAAATAAAACACATAAAAGCATATTCGCCACACACGATTCAAACGATTCTATCACGCATTCAGTTTGCTCAAATGAATGTTTTCTAGACGCAATGACATCAAACGATCTTTGTGCTCTTTATACGCACGTCAAATAGACGTATTAAAGGCAACCTTATCGTTTACAAAGCGGTCCCATACAGGCTGCCTTTTGATAACACCGTTTGACGAAAAGATCGTACTTCTGTACATGCATTGAGAATTCTTTATAATTAAAATATGGAGGGTTCAATTTTCGGTACATTTTTACGAAAATTACAGGCACGTACAAAGTAGAGCACTTCAGGGATTTTCAAAATAGGTTCTGCGGAACCTAGGGGCTTCATAGTCATCAGTGTTCCGCCATATTAAGAAATATATACTTTCAGTGATGATTAAATTTGTAATCATTTGA
>LGAG01001642.1:83390-93726 GCA_001278395.1 Lerema accius
AAACGATCTTTGTGCTCTTTATACGCACGTCAAATAGACGTATAAAAGGCAACCTTATCGTTTACAAAGCGGTCCCATACAGGCTGCCTTTTGATAACACCGTTTGACGAAAAGATCCTACTTCTGTACATGCATTGAGAATTCTTTATAATTAATATGGAGGGTTCAAGTTTCGGTACATTTTTACGAATTACAGACACGTACGAAGTAGAGTAGGTACTTCAGGGATTTCCAAAATAGGTTCTGCGGAACCTAGGGGTTATATAGAATAGTCATCAGTGTTTCGCCATAATTAAAAATAAATATAAGTAAGTATATAAATTTCAGGGCTTATTTGAAATCATTTGATAATGAGATTCCATAAAATAAAAGGTACTTGGCTGGCGTTCCGTTATCTTTAAAGTTTGAGAGGCCCTACTCTACTTTACTTAATAATTAATTTAAATATAAAATATATATTTTATATAAAATTGTATGTAGACTAATACTACTAATTATTATTAGCTCGCGATATACACTTCAAGTTTGTACTGTACAGATTTTTATGTGATTTATTACACAAATCGAATACAAGAAGGTGTGGCGTGAAAAACATAATCTATATTAATATTATAAAGCTGAAGAGTTTGTTTGTTTGTTTGTTTGTTTGAACGCGCTAATCTCAGGAACTACTGGACCGATTTGAAAAATTCTTTTTGTGTTGAATAGACCATGTATCGAGGCAACTTATAGGCTATATAACATCACGCTACGATGAATAGGAGCGAAGAAATAATGGAAAATGTGGATAAAACGGGGAAAATTATTCATCTTTGAGGGCTTCCGTTGCGTGCGCTGCGAAAACGGTTCAAGATATCAAAAAAATATGTATGGAGGAATTATTCCGCTTTAAATGATCTAAAAAAATGTCCGCGACAGTATATGTCTATCTTTAAAGATTAACTCACTAGAAACATTTTTATGGTAATCAAATTTGGTCGAAATTAATGTTTGTATCATGTGTATGTTTGTAAGTCCTCCACGCTCTAACCGTTAAATGGATTAAGCTGAAACTTAGCACACAGATAGTTTGCATCCAGGAATAGGACATGAGATAGATTGTATCCTGATTATAGGTTCCCTTGGGATAAATGCAATATATTTTTTTGACTACTCTTCCGCGTGCGAAGCCGTGGGCGTCGTCTAGTAATAAATAATGAGGTACAAATCTCGTCATGGTTGTACCTATATTGTGTAAGTTTCCTAGGGTTGCCATATGACAAATTCTACTAAGATGTCGGGAAAGAATAAAATACTGGGCTGGTGGAAAAATATTATAATGACAGTTCTTAAATGTAAAAATTTCATTACCTTGTACTTTTTTATCATCAGTCAATGCTTCTAGAAAAAAAAATTACATATGACTTTTTGTTACCTAATTTACCTGTTATACACAACATAACATAAAACGTCAAAAATTCGTTGCTAAGTTCCCACCTATTTCCAGAAATTAAAAAAAAACTAAACTAAACTAAAGTCTCCAATCTGGCAACCCTAAGAGGTTACGTCAAAACTACACGGTGGGGAATAGTTTTGAACTGAGCAAATAGTTTAAAACCAGTGCGGATCTACTCAGGCTTTGAGGGTCGCCGCAAATTAGCTCGCCCCCTTGCATGTCGAACTTTGTGTAACATGTATGCTCCTGTAATTAGTAACTTCCTATTAATTACAGTTTACAGAACAGAAGTTGAGTTTTGAAATAGTACTCGAACTGTTTATTGTATTTTTAGGAGAATTTAGATACCTACTGTAGTTAATGTTTGTGTATTTTTTATTTGAGTATTAATTTATTTTTATGTCATTTTCTTGGCCTGTTAAGCCAGCTCATGGTGAGTGAAATTAAAATACATGTTTCTTTTAGCAAAAAATTTCTCTATCAATTAATTTTTTAAGTAATTCGGAAAGTAAATAATAAATTAAATAATCACTTGAATAAGATTTCAAGTTCAGCATTTCATCTTTTTAATTTTCACCTACGTAATTTTTTATATACCTGCTATTATTAAAAAAAACAGACTGCAAATTAGAAGGTTCATCCCAAATAATTACATAATCCAACTTCACTTTCACAGTGGAGAAAAAACCGATGACTCATTTAACTCGAAGCCGTTTGGATTGTAGAGCGTGCCAAAGTAATGGTTATCCTACTATCCTACTAATATTATAAATGTGAAAGTTTGTAATGATGTTTGGATGTTTGGATGTTTGGATGTTTGGATATTTGGATGTTTGGATGTTTGGATGTTTGTCCCTCCTTCACGGTCTAACCGCTGGACGGATTAAGCTGAAACTTGGTACACAGATAGGTTGCATCCAGGAATAGGACATAGGATACATTTTATCCCGATTATAGGTTCCCTTGGGATAAAATCAATATTTTGTTTATCGACTTTTCCGCGGGCGGAGCCGCGGGCATCGTCTAGTACATAATATATCTACTACATTGTATAAGATTGAAACAGATTACCCAGGAGGGTAACTAGGAAGTTATTGCCCTTCTTCTATCGGGTAAAAATGAATATTAATTTAAAAAAAGCATCAAAAAGCTAAGAAGCTAATAGAAAATAAAACTCGATATTATTTTATATCACAACTTTGAAAGCTTCAAAATGTTTACCACTTTTTTTAACCAGATTAACTAGTCCACCAACTTTATATCAACTAGTTAGCTATTTGTTAGCATTACTTTATCGAGATAGAACAACTGCATAACATTTTAGCTCTTAATTAAACTGACTAACAAGCTAAAACAATGTTGCATGTTTTATGATATCTTTTATGACGACAAGCTGAAAAAATGTTGTTCTACCTCCAAAATATTTTTAATTTCATTAAAAGCTCTCTCAAATGATATATGTACCTGGACATACATTATATTTTAAGTAGGTGACCTAAGGGCGGACACACACGTCTGCAATGCGCATCAGGAATTAGATTTTGTCTCGATCGGGAGTTCTTGGGTTCAAACACAAGCACGCACCTATGATTTTCAAAAATTAGGTGCGTATTAGAAACTAATTATCACTTGCTTCGGTGAACGAAAACATTGTGAGGAAACCTGCACACCTGAGAGTTTTCCATAGTTCTCAAAGGTGTGTGAAGACTGCACGAGGCCAGCATTATTCTATGGCCTGTACCCCTCACACTACAAGAGGACCCGAGTCCAGCAGTGGGACAGTTAAGGGTTGCGATGATGATGATGATTTTAAAGAAGTCGTTCCAATTACTTTACTAATCTATTTATCGCGCTATTTTCCACGATTTTACAGGTCTCTCGCCACTATACTAAACCAATTCAAAGTCTATTATGTCAAGGAGAAAATTGTGTTAGACTAGGACCTACCCACGACAAAGTCCGGGTAATTTTCTTTATTAAATTCTTACTTAGCAGTTAGCTGTGAAATAACTTTGAAAGTAAAGGAGGTCGTTTGAAAAATTAAAAAAAACCGCAATGTACAAGGAGTAGACCGTATCCATGGACGATAACGTTAGGTATTAAAAAAACAACAAAATAAAAAATGTGGCGGAACAACTTTTGCCCGTTCTTTTAGTGTAATAGTTAGTTAGTTCGTGAGCTAACTTCCTAACTTTAGCAGGTATTATAAAAAATGTAGGGGACTTCGTTCTATGTATCGGATAAAGTTTGTCCGGCTAGTATGAAAAGTGTTGCCAGCTAGTGCCTTAACTTTCCAGATGAAAAATTCTAATTTAAAAAAAAGGTTAAATAAAGTCACTGCCATTTTTTTTTGTCGAGTGACCTGGTAAGTGATCACTACATGACCCTTATGAACTAAGGCTAAGACATATGGATCGTTAAGAAAATTTAACCGTGAAAACTAATTCAACGCTTTTACTAAGTTAGCTAGAGAGGACTTTTCCTCGAGTTGTCCTTATGTGTAGATACATTGCTACCCACACAGTTTTTGCCAAAAAGGATCATTCATCATCATCATCATCTCGAACCATAACTGTCTAATGCTGGGCTCGAATCTCCTCTCACAGTGTGAGGAATACAGGCCATAGTCCACCACGTTGGCCAATTGCGGATTGGCAGACTTCACACACCTTTGATAACTTTATGGAAAACTCTCCTGAGAGAACACAATATGTGTGCATGATTTCTCATGATGTTTTCCTTCATTGTAGCAACTAATAATTAGTATCTAATACGCATATGACTTTTTGGAATTAGAGATGCGTGCCGTGGAGTTTTAACCCAGGAACTCCCATTCGGAAAACCAACGTTCGACTATCACTGCTTTTTCATCAGAGGATCATTACTAACAATAATCTCCCCAAGCGCCTGGGGAATAAATGTGCTTTTGCCAGTTTTGCCTTCGGGGATTCGAGACACTTCGACAGGCGGAATCTAACCAAACTCTAAGTTATATTCCTTTTAAAGGGTGCCACTGATTGAAAATGACAGCGGTTCGATACCCAGCTCAAGTAACTACTACCTTTCAGTCCTTCCTTTCAGCCATCGATCTTAGAAGATCGATCGCGACAGCTAAATTAAAATGGTTCGTTAACTGAATCTCCGGGAAAATTAACTCTATTCGTTAATAGGAAATAGCATGCTTAGTTTTAACTGTGTTTATAGAAAGCTTCAAACCCGGCTATACTTTTATCATCATCATCTCGACCCATAACTGTCCCACTGCTTGCCTCGGGTCTCCTATCACAGTGTGAGGGGTATAGGCCATAGTCCACCACGCTGACCAAGTGCGGATTGTCAGACTTCACACACCTTTAAGAACTTCATGGAGAACTCTCAGGTGAGCAGGTTTGCTCACGATATTTTTCTTCACCGTAGCAAGTGATAATTAGTAGGTATCTAATACGCACATACGAGTAACTTTTTAAATTAGAGGTGCGTGCCGTGGGATTTGAACCCAAGAACTCCCGTTCGAGAGACCAACGTTCAAGCTACTAGGCTATCATTGCTTGTGTTGCAACTTCTATCATTAATATAAAAATAACTGAAGTATAATATTATATTAGATTTTTACATCACTTTGCATTCGTTACTTACTAAGGTACATTTAGGTATGCCCTCTCACCGCGCTACCCCATTTGCTTTGATGTAGACAAAATATAATTTCCCATGCTCTTATGGATGTTGCAAATAAATTCGTTACCTTAAATTTGTACGGTAAAATATCATTTCTGTAACTACCTTCGAAACGATACCTCCGCAGTGTTTTGACAAGTATTTTTATAAGCTTTTATTTAACTTGCAATGTATGTATGTAATGTATGTGAAGGTGGAATCATGCAAGTTAAATATGACCAACTTCCCGGTATCTAATTCAGCTGAAATTTTGCATACTGGTGCATTCCCGATGACAATGCATGTTTATAATAACCATGACATATATGTTATATGACAGCGTTATGCGAGCGTTACGCAAACATTAAGAAAGCATTATGAGAGTGTTACGCAAGCATTACGAGCACGTTATACAAGCGTTATGAAGCGTTATGTAAGTGTTACACAAACATAACGAAAGCGTTATGTAAGTGTTACGCAAGCATTACGAGCGCGTTACACAAGCGTTATGCAAACATTACGAAAGCGTTATGTGAGCGTTACGCAAGAATAAAGTCAAGATGGCTACCGATTTTTATATCAGCTGAATGACATCACACTTTTTTTAATTGAAGGGAATTTGTTTTTGAATCAAAGTTAAGTTAGTGTAATGTGTGAAGACCCTAACAATGTGGATCAAAATCTCGAATAGTCGAAGTAAAACTTGAAGTTTCTTGATTGCTAGCTTGGACGAACTACTTCCTGCTAAGTCTATAATACTCAGAGTGCCATGAATCCTGCACGAACAACTTTAAAACATTCGCAATTACTGGATTGAAAAAAATGGATCTGAGAATGTTTGCTTTTTTTTTACTCCATTGCGGCAGGAGGGCAATGATTTTCGAGCGTATGTATGTACGTCTGTACGTCTATGTACATATGTATGTATGTAAATTTCTTAGGCACGCTTTACAGCTTAAACCTCTTAACGGATTTCAATATTTGTGATGTCAGTGGATTCTTCATAATAAATATATTATTACTAGCAATCGCCGACGGCTCCACTCGCGTATTTTTACCGTTTTCGCAATGTTTTTTTATTGCTGCCCCTCTCCTATTCATCTTCGCATAATGTTATACCTATAGCCTTCCTCGATAAATGGACTATCTTACACTAAAATAATTTTTCAAAACGGTCCAGTAGTTCCTGAGATTAGCGCGTTCAAACAAACTCTTCTAGGTATATTATTAGTATAGAATACGGTACATTCAATCCCCAAAAAATATTTGATAGTCAGATTTTTTCCTCTTATTTATTACTTTTTATAGCCACCTCTGCCGACGCCTAAGCACATATATACGCTATACGTGATAATAGTCTATAAGAACGAAGGAGGCTACTTAAACATAGGTACTTTTGTCGCCTGAGACTCAACAGTGAATGCATTGCAAATTGTGAAAAGGGGCTGAAATCCCGTCTAGTGCAAGGGGGGTGTTGAAATATCCCTACGTCGTCTAAAAGGAGTGCTTGTTGCTAAGGATTACCGCCGAGTTTATAGCTACGCTGTCCTACCGTTAGCGAGTAACGATATTCTTTAAGTAACGTAAAAGTAACGTGTAGCCTAGTTGGTAGTAACCCTGCCTGCGAAGCGAGAGGTCCTGGGTTCGATTCCCCGCCGGTGCAGAGGTTTATGTGACAGATAAATGTTATATTTATGTGACAGATAATTTCAGATAAATGTATGTTCTCGGATCATAGGTGTTTGTGATGTGTTATTTGTGTCCATGCCACCCGCGACACAGGGATTTCTATTGCGGGGGTATGAGTGTGTTAGCGTTTATTTATTTAATTTTTATTTTTATTTTATCTCGACATAAATACCACCTGCCAGGTCCAACTGTGATTAAAATCTTTCATCGTCCATCGCGTGCTGTCAAGTCGATGCAACGTATTCCTACCAAGCTATCGATGCATTGTAGCACGTTATGTTGAAAATGTCGAAATCAATGCAAAGGCACGAACCCACCGACCAAACAATAAGTACCTCCCATTAAATAGATCTTTCAGCGAAGATTTTACACAGTTGAGTATTTATATAAAGTTTAGAATTATTAGAAATGACTACTAATGAAATTACAAATGAAAATTTAATAATTATTGTCATTTAAATGAAAATAATAGCTATAATTACGTAGCTACTAGCTTAAAATATTAGCTACTTAATTCATTATAATTAAAAATACTACTTATTTGTAGCCCCATTATAGCATTCAATAAGTCGAAAGTGCCAAAGACAACACAAATAGGAAAAGGACACAATATGCAGAGAACATGAATTTAAATTTATCATTCAAATTTTTGCCTCACAGGGAATTGAACCCAGGACCCATTGAACAGCAGTCCGTCATGGCAACCATTGCGATATTAAACTGCGTGTTAAACAGGACAAATTAAAAAAAATGGCCTGTAAGTACATTTTTCACCAAAAAGTTATTTTCAAAACGTTACGCGATTTTTAGACGTTGACTTAACTGCAGTTAAACTGAATGTGCCTAATTGAAAAAGAAAAGAAATTGAAATCGGAAGCTTCAGTGTTCTATTCTTAACGGCTTTAAAACTGTTCGTCGAAGCGAGTTTCGAGATAAAATAGTTTAACTGGTTTTTAAACTGTACAGACTTAATAATAATTATTATTAAAGCACTCATAGCCCAGCGGGTTGTATGATTGGCAATCGACAACGTGGTCAGTAACATAATGAATGACCATCAGGTCAAAACGAGAGCATGTGCGTCGACAAAAAAGGCAGAGGGAGCAAGTACTTATATCTCCTTGAGAAGCGAAATTATTTCCCTAATAGCAGCTACCTATCTTAAATGTGAAACATTCACGAAGTTACGTAATTAAAAGCACCTACGCACTCAATTGTAAACGATTGTTTTACTAGTAAACATTTAAATCTACACTTCTAATACTTAATACATAATTTCTATTTCCCTATAGTTCACTTGCAAGTAAGTTATTTATTAACCTACCTACCTATAAATTTTCTTTGTCCTATCATAACCATTGAATTTAGTTAGAGTTAGACAATATACTACAATAGTTTAGCCGACCATACCCTGGCTAGTTCTATTGTATGGCGAAATATCGCACGATTCGCCCCAAGGCTTCTGAAATTGAATTTCGACAGACACGCTGATAAGGTTAGATTTCCATAGAAATTTCAATAGGTAGAATGCATACGATGCAAGCAGATTTACTATAGCTAGATTATAATTTAGGCTTATACAGGATAGGCAGAGGAAATTTATAGGACACTAGGGGAACCGTCCACGCTTATGAACCGTGTACACATAGATAATGTATTTTGTAAAAGGCGGTTATTTTAATCTTAGAAACTGATACTCCATTAAAGATAATTAGCTTGTCCGCAAACTTTTTTTGGGATTTTTTTTTTTATTTATATTTTTTAAATACATGTGCGTATTCAAAAGTTAAGTTGATTTACAATTTAATAAATACTATTTTATATTTTCGTAACTTTATGCCGGATATTTAAAGTTGCATTTTTTATATCATAAAGAATAGCGGCATCTAGCGTTAAACTTGCGAACTATTCCCTCGTTAACACGGATTTGAACACTAAACATCGAAGTTCGCAGACAGTTCAAGAGGTGGCGCTATTTACAGTTACGTTAATAATCTGAATCAACATGAATTTATACAATGTAATTAATAACTCGGTTTTAGTCTCTATTTCACAACTACTATAATACTATTAGGCTAAAGTTCTATTATATTAGTAAAAGTAGTGTATAATATAGATTTTTCATTGTTTAAAAGTGTTTGCCTGCTTAGATTTGTTATTGACCGAAGAAAAAAAGAACACCAGGAAAAGTACCAAAATCGAATATCGCGATTTATTTAATTTTGTTCATTATTATCTTAATTCAACATCTGTAAACACTTACTTACATCTACAATACAAAAATGGGGTTTAAAAATACTTTTCTAACGGTTCCCCAAGTATTTGCTCTAATTTTCTGATAGCATCTTTGGTTGCCGTCTCAATCTTCTGATCTCCATCTTCTAGAAGTTCAGCGAGGAATGGTACACTCTCTGCTAGAAGAGGAAGCCAGTTGCTGCCGAGCTGTGTTGCCATGGCAACCAGGCAGTCAAGAGCTATCAACCTGAAAATTCGTACTATTAGTTATCTCTAAGCTTATAGATGATCATCTCATCATAATCATGAACTGGCTTATATTGTTAGAAATTCAAATAGAATTAAAAATGTATCTTGTCAAGAGTATCTTTGTTATATTTATTAATTTAGTGGTACGTGCTTATTGCCTATCTCATATCAAACTATAACTCACCTAATCTCAGCCTCATTATGTCGAGATTTCAACAGGATCTGATAGTTAAGAAGTTTCCATAATGAATCGTCACCTGTAGCCACAGCAAATTGCGCTATGCAGGGGATTATCACCTCTTCCGCTCGCCTCTTAAGGTTCAAAACGCCATCCAAGGAATTTTCCAATTGGTCTACTACTGGTTGCATCAGAGTTTCAAATCTGTCCTTATTCAAGAAGTTTTGACTATCGTACAAGAACACAATATGAAGTGTTTTCAGTATGTAGTTCACAAGAGCAATGCACTTTTCTTCTGATTCAAAGTACAAGCTTTCAGTTTTGCTTGAGTTACAAGAATCGAGTAACTCCGCTGCATTTTTGATGAAATGTCCCGCGAATAGTACGAAAAGTCCTTTAAGTTTATCTGCTATAGCACTGCTCAGTCTGAAAAAAGTAAATATAAATGTTTAAAATATGGTGCATAGTGATATTCACTTAAAATATAATAAACAGGAAGGAACTACTTTGTTACTGATTATTCTGCTACAACCGAAAGCACGTAGAAAGATTGTAAAAGTATTTTATGTGTAAGTATTGTAGAATAATTAGTACAGATACAAAAGACCTTCAGGAGACAATTTGTTTCTATTTCCTCAAGGTTTGGGGGATGAGGTGGTATGAAAATGACATTTAACATGGACATTTGACTCGGAGAAAGATGCCATGTTTTTGCACCAATGGCTATTCCCATTTGTAATAGTAGTGGCTTCTCAGGCTTCAGCGTTTTAATTAATGACGTCTAAAAACTTACCGGTAAAAAGTAATGGTCCTGTCCTTTTGTCCCTCAACATTAGTCCTAATAGCCCAATCGTAGATCTTGAAATAGAAAGGTCGGAAACTAGTCTCAGATAGTT
>LGAG01001644.1:37191-57184 GCA_001278395.1 Lerema accius
CAGTTAACTGGTAGGTACCTAATCATTTACAGAAAAACAAAAAACCCAACTGTTGAAAATGGGGGGGGAGTTTAAAAAAAAAATTGGTAAGTAATAATTTACAAAAAATAAACAAAAACCTCATCTGTTGAAAATGGGGGAGGGGGGAATAAAAAAAGGAAGGGTTATGTCATTCTCACAATCAAGACAAATCCATAATTATTGCAATCTGTGAAGCTGTCTAAGCTGTAGAGCGTACCAAAGAAATGGTCAATCCATACATACATACATTCGAAAAACAATTCCCTCCTCGACTGCTAAAAAAAAGTAAATTGAATCATTATTCAACTATAACAAAGTCCTTGAAATAGAATGTCATTATCCATGACATCAAAATTAAGAGTATTTTACGGCGAGAGACCCATTAAATAGTTGATAGACTTGACTATTGAGACCGTTTTGTGTTAACAGTAGGAGTAACGTGTTGTAAGCTATAACAACTCATAGTTGCGTGGTGTTGCGTCGACAATCCTACGCCCTGAACTGAGATGTTTTACGAAATATTTTATTAGCGTTACATGCAAATGTCTATATTAGAGCGTCTTTAGCCGACTGCGTCATAATGAGGATAATGTTTTTTGGGGGTACGTATGTATGTTTGTCTACTTCTTTGGCATGCTCTGCAGCCAAAAAGGCTTGACGGATATCAAAGTGTGAAGTGTTATTGTACGAGTGACGTAAGCTGTTATTTTTTTTGTTTCCCAATTTTAATTAATCGGGTTTATTTTTATTTGTTTTAAAAATTACTAGTGTTAGTACTTACTAATTTTTTACTAGTGTTAGTCACAAAACTAAGAAATAGCGCGATGCGAAAAAGTTCAACTTTATTACGTTCTTAATTATAACCTACGTCGTTTTGATATTTATCCACTTATCTACGCTAATAAATTGGATAACTCCTTTTTATTAACTTAGCGATATTAACTTCAAGATTATCATCTGAAGAGCGATCATGATAGCATTTATTTTCGCTGAGATTATTTCTTAGATTTCTTTTTCGTATAAAGGGACTAACATGTTATAAACTTAGGTTATATCAGTGGGAATAGAAAAATAAGTAGACGTAGAAATTTTGACAAATAAATAAATACTACACACTCATAGCACCACTATAAAAATACATGAACACAGGCAGACCGAAAAGAAAAATTTTAATTCATACTTAATTCAAATTTTTGCTTCGCTAGGATCGAACCCAGGACTCACTGAATGGCGGCGGCAACCATTGCGCTCTATGGATCAAGTAATTCATCTCTAAAAGGTCAAGAATCATTGCCCTAGTCAAACCTAGTTAGCAACAAGTTTCTCCCCAAAACGAGATAGATTCGTGCGTTTAGCAAGTAAAGAATGATGCAAATAGCACAATGAACTTCACCATTATAAAGTTATTACGCTGAACCATTGTTGCGAATATCTCATATGAGAATATACATCATTAAGCAATTCGTTGCAAACCATGAGTTAATGGCTGCATTATACATGCAACGGCTAGGCTTTTAGACTGCAGATTAGAATTTCACATGAACATTGTTTTTCGAATTTTTAGCTTTTTGCTTCGAGGTGATTAAAGTGATCTATGGTAGGATGAATACATAAATGCTCACACACTTATTCGCAAGCCTTTTATGTATTACGTATTACTTAATCATAAAGTAGGGGCTGAAGTGTAGTCACTATATGCGTCTCTTTCGAATACTGCTTTTGTTTTTAAGTGTGTAAGAGAGAGGTAAATAATTATAGATAACTTTCCCTAAACGTATTCTGTGTAATTAAGTAGTTTAGTAATTTCTCATCCTTCTTGAAATGATACTCTACGTTGTTGGTTGAATTAAAAAATAAATAAAAAAGTAGAAAAAAGGAACAAAACAAAAGTTAGGTTTTGACAGGACATAGTCCAGTAAATGCTTAGTAATACTTTGGGTATGCATTATGTGTAAGGTACAGTCACGAGCATAAATATCTGACCCCCCTTGAAAACGAACTTCCCGGTTTCCGATTGAGCTGAAATTTTGGATACAACTACAATACTACTATCAGTATCAAATAGGTACTTAGATAATGATACTATGATAAAATAAACTAATACACAGCACTACTAGCTTGACTAAACTAGTGTGGAAACCTCAACAATATTCTGAACGGAGCACAAACGACGCATCATTAAAATAAACACTATTACGACATCTACAAGCAACTAATGATTGAATTAAATTCTAATCACCGGAATAAATATTAGAACCGTCAACAACTTACTTTATATGGCAGAGGAGCATCCTTTAGGCGATCGACTGTCGTTCGGACACTGCTAGTGATGTACTCGTAGTGTGGTGCAATCGAAAAAGGGAGCGTCTATTATATTTTGGGAGATTTTCAAACTCCTATTCTATCATGGTGAGATATCGTGAGGTTTGGCTCTAATTCCTACCTCATTACCCAACTTTCACGTTCGATTTTTCGATGTATTTTTAATGTAGGTAAATGCTATTAATGGTCAAAAAAATGTGTAATTTATTTCCATTTTTTTACCTAATTTTTTAATTTTTTTTAGATACTATTTCTTGACGAAACAAAATTGATATGCAACGATTTCTACTTTTCCCAACGTTAAACAACTTCACACATTGTTTGAGTTTGATTATCATGATTTTGAACTTTCCTTATTCATCATCATTTTTACTAATAGAAAACGTTACTTTACGATTCTTATAACTTAAACCACTGACAAAAAACGGACGGTGCGTAAAGTTAAAGGGCAAGTGAGAGGCGATCTAGATAACTAAGAGCTACCGAGAGCTAAGTACTTACTAAGAGCTACATTGAGCTTTGAATGTCCACATACGGCTTTACATCGTCTGCCTGACTCATCTCGCCTTCTACGATGTGGGTTAAACGAAATTGGTATCGTCAAAGGAAATAATACCCTTTTATATCTGTTTTAATGAACTAGATACATCGGTAGTGAGTTGAGAAGATTGCTTCGAATTTGGAATATATTAAAAGGCAGTGAATTGCGTATATTTTTAGTTCAATTTTGTGATTTTTTGTGCCAATAACTGACTGAAATACTTATACCAGATATATTAAAAGTTAATATCAAATTATTTGCATTCGGAGTTACAGTTAACGGAAGCAGAAATTGTAACCTTTTAAATGACATTACACCTCGGCTTACATAAGTTAGGTACCTCTTTACCTTAATACAGTAAGTCATAATAATCACCAGATTCCTTGGAACTTTCTTGTCGCTTCTTCTTCCAACTCCTAAGCTTAGGAATTTATTGAAGCAATTTGAGAATTTCAAAGTTTAAAAACAGTCGGATAGCGTGATGGATTTTGTCACTGACTCCTAGTTATAGTTTTATGTAAATTAAAGTGATTAATATTGTGGCTATCATTAATTTAAAACTTATCTTTCGCATCTCAAAGTGATAATAATGTACTAAGTTTCATATCTATGTCAGCAACAAGTGATTAATGATAATCGTAGTGAACAACTAGCGTGTATGCGTGTAATACAGCTTAGTAGTCTACATGACAAGTTCGTAAATCATAAACGCTAAAAACTTTCTAGCAATGATATTTAAGTTCTTTTAAATATTGCTCAGCAGCTATGGCTACGACTTCATTCATATAAATCTCTTTATCATTCTTCTCAAATACTGTATTAGCATCGTGAACGACTTTGTTATAAGTCATTATTCTGAATTTAAATTGTATTACGTTTAGAATTATTATTGTACCATTTGATCGATTTTAAGGAAATGTGATATTTATATCTTCTATTATATTTGTACAATTTTAAGTTTTTTTATCAAACAGTTTTTCATGATGAACCAACCTTGTTTAAAATTAATCATTTTCATGTATAAAAAATTGTTTTCTTTTTAAAAACTTCCTGTTGTTCTGTAAATAAGAAAAAAATCAAATGCAAAAATGTCATTGGGGTACTTTTTAAATTAACTATTGCACTGTTTTAACCCTGTCCAATTATAATATTAATAAAACATCAATATCTATTTAGGTACTCAATAATTTCCAATTAATTGTAAGGAAATTGTAACGATACCCATTCATATTGAAAACCTCAAATTAGTTTGACATTCATTGATATTCATTATTAACTTACGAAATGTGGGACATTCTATCGCTATACAGATAATGAAGCTGTACAAGTAGATTCTATTTATAATAGAAGTTATACTATACGATGTCCTTTAGTCTTTATATTCAAAATATGTAGATTTAATTTTGAACTACTTCAAAGTATCTACATACTATCGACTACATAAAAGACCTTATAGTTTGGATCAAACGTTTAATTCATCATTTTATAATTTACTTGTTTATAAAATAATGATACTACATAATAGAAGCATTATCACATCTACGAAAGGGCTTTTGCTTTTAGATGTCCAAAATAAAGGTCCGAGATTCGAATCTGTGTATCCATGCTGGGATTTACATAACTAAGAAAAGCTCATATCTCACAAGCTACAATATAATTAATTATTCAAATAATTCTATAATGATTTCTCTTAATTTAATAGCCCCCATAATTGAGTATAGGTTCTAATTCTCTATCTGAAATGAATACTTATTTATCAGCATAACTACACCCATTAAACATGTGAACATCAACAGACGTTAAAGCTAATAAAAACTTTAACGAATACACATTTAAGATTAGAAATTGAATGGCTAACATTTCACTGACTGGCTCACATTCTAAATTATACCCTATTATTTGAATGGAGTAAGGTAGGTTTCAGTTCAGCAGAACAAGATAGTTGGCAACGTGTGTGCGTCGAAGTAAATCACAATATCGTTACGTAATGTTACGTAAGATGGTCGGCAAGATTCGACCTCTGACATGTACCGTAGTGTTGGGGGCTCGTCGACGAAACTTGTTTCCGATACCGTATAACTGCTTATACATTAAATCATGTTTATTAAGTAAGAGTAAGTACACTACGAATAAAGGAGAAATGTAAAATTGTCCATCGCGACAGAGATTGATTTTGAAGTGATACTTATAAGAGGACTTTAAAGACGTTTAACAAGTTAAACTGGAGACAAGGATAGAATGACAGAATTGTAGAATGATGGACAGAGAAAGAGGTTTAGTAAGTGGATGGAATAAGTACGCATACGCGTATTATACGTTGAGTACCTGATTCTTGAATCATATTACTGTAGTGTTTTATTGAAGTGAAACTTCCTAGTAAATATCGGACACTGTTATATAATTTTAAAGTATGAAGTTTTCCTTCACTTATCTGTTCTTAGGGACACAACGAACAAATTTTTAGAAACCTATCAATTATTCATGAATTTACATTGAATCACATTAAAAGTGAAGACTCACAGGGAGCTGTTTGACTCTAATTCAATATAAAAGTATTATTTTTATGTAAGACGTGTTCTTAACCTAATATAACATAGAATTTTCAGTAGCAAGTCTTATTCATTTTTTATTAACATTAAAATATTTTACAAACTATAGTGTCCCTGTAATTATAGTGTATAGTATCGTATTATTTGTTTTTATGTCAGTACATGAACCGATAAACCATTAGTATAGTCGCAGATACCACACAGAATTAACCCATCCTAATTTTTTTGAGATATTTAGACCAGGATCACTCATGAACATTTTAATCGATCCGTCATTAAAATGTTAAAAATGTTAGCTTAAACTTCATAAATGACGATTAGAAAAATGCATGGTGGCTCAATTTTCCTGTCCGGAAGTGTAATAGTGTTAAGTTTTATCGATGTTGTGTTAAGTATTTATCGATGTTTTTTCTAACGCAGTCACTTCACTACGAGTTGGCTCATATACAGCATGATTACTAGATTCGTGCGCGATGAGAAATTTTTTAATCAAACCGTTAAGATTAGTTACGGTGTTTTGTCAGAATGTTGAAAGATATCAAGGAAAAATCTTTGCATGTTTTCGATTGATAGTACTATAACCGAGTGACGATGTATTGACTCACATAATATAGTATAATAAATATTATTATGTAATTAGTACCTTTGTATTTTTTTTTTTACTAGTGGACCCGCCCTCGCTTCGCTTCGGGAAACCTATGCCGAGAAAAAAGTAAAAAAGTAGCCTAAGTTACTCCTTATTACATCAGCTACCCGCCAGTGAAAGTCCCCTCAAAATCGGGCGAGCCGTTTCAGAGATTAGCTGGATCAAACAGACAGACAGATTTTTTTTTTTAAATGTTATTTTGGTACATGTACCGTGTAAACGTGTGCATTAAGTAAACAGCGCTTATTTTAATATTACAAACAGACACTTCAATTTTATTAAGTTGTTTATCATTTCCTTATTCATCCTATGTATTTTTAGGACTCTCCAGTTATGAGAAGAGACCTTCATTCAGTAGTTGCACCTTAAAGGTCAAGTAGAAAAGAGATTAGATGTAAGGAAATGTTCCAAAAATTTCCAGTCTTTTGAAAAAGCAATCGGATTGTTTAAGATTTCCACATAAATCCGCTTTTCCGCATGAAAGGTCCCAAAGTAGAAGATATTTACGACAATATACCGGTTACCTTCATACTATTTACCTTATCACCTGAATCAATTTTCAGTTTGCAAAGGTTACTGTAATTCCATCTGATAATAAATAGCTAAGTAATCTTAGATAATAAAGTAAGAATGTTTGGTAAAACCCTATTCACACACAATAGCGTAACAAGCGTTAGATTGGTCCTATATCAAAATTTATTAAGGGCCTAAATTAAGGGTAAAGATTTTATGCATATGACACTTTTATGACATGGTTTTTTTGTTGATAAGTACGGCCTAAGAGTTGATAACATTTTACGATTTTTTACATACATGTTTGAGGCCTCTGTGGCCTGAGGGCCCTATGTCTTTGACACGGTTGATATGGCGGTAGCTATGCCCCTGTCTACTTATACATAACGACACCCAAACTAAGTTAGGAGCCTTTAAAGTACCTATTACGTAACTCAATTTTATCTTATAAAATGTTATATTATGATGATCTGTATAGCAATATATAGCTATAGCCATCTGTGTAGATGGGAGGGGGGTCAAACAACGCGTTACGTAACATTGTTTTTTTATTACTAAAAAACTAGGGAATATAATTCTTCTAACTCGGCAAAATGGCAACATTTTAGATAGAAATGCTCGTTTGGGTGTTACTTAACGTTTAGGGAGGGAAAGAGGATAGAGATAAAGTTACGGCGCGTTACATGGGGTCAACAATCTTAAAAAATTGCGTTACGTAATATAACAGTTACCTTCAGTGGATCAAATAGACCTAAAAACGGAACTGAGCCTTTAACTGCTAAAAACAAGGCAAAATCCATTTATTCCTTACTGATAAACAAAAACGTGTAATTAATTTGAACTTTAACTCAATTAATCTCTTTGTTTCAGTAATAATGAGATTCCGCCAAGGGGGCAGATGGAAGAAAGCCCATTATATGTTCACAGGGAGTTTGAGGTAAACAAAATCATACTAATATTAGGTATACCTAAACTAGTGGACTCGTCCTTGCTTCGTTTCGGGTAACTTATGCTGAAGTGAAAGTAAAAAATGTGTAATTTGTGTGGATTAAAATTGAACTTAGAACGGAAAGAGTACCTATGTGCTGGGCTATATTCATCCTAGAAATATATTTTATGTCTTAGGATGAATCTAATACCCTTTGTAATAAACTTTTCAGCATGCGAAGCGTAAATATATCTACCTAAATTTGAATACGCCATATTATTACAGGGGTAAACCTCGCAAGTTTTCCGGATGGTTAGCAATATGAGTTTCTTGAACCGTAAATATAATGCAAATACAATGCTTCAAAATCAACAATGTAACAAGAGCTATACGCTTACGATTTTAGGGCTTAATTAAGTATTTCGAAACTACGTTTAAATTTTGACGCAATTGTGGCTGAAAGATATAATCGTTTAAAGTAGGGTTTCCTTATGTGTGTGTGTGTGTGAATGTGTGTGTACCTATGTGTGTTTGTCCTAGTGAACAGTGTACAGTAGGAAGTAAAGAGCGACATCTTGAGGTCGTTACCCCGATTAAAAGACCTATTGGAGGTACAAATTAATCAATTATAGGATACCCTACAACCTAGGTTACTAACCTTAGGGGTAATTACCTCCGAAGGGGTAAACCAACTATTATTAAACCCTTTGGACTGGGGGTCCGTGACATTTTACCAGTCTTGCCTATAGTTACGCCACCGTTGATTTCTCTTCTATAGATTGGTGATAAGCAAGATGATGAATGGGAAGTGAGCCATGCTGACGTTCACCTGGGTTCCCTGATAGGCAGCGGGGCATTCGGCAGGGTTCACATCGCACAACTCGACCTGCCAGGGGGTGAGACTGTCACTGTTGCTGCGAAAATGCTCACTGGTAAGAAATTGTTTCTAAGTTTTTTTTGACGTCTTATGGGGACAATCCTAAAAAAATTATAAAAATCGGGGGATACAGTTTGGCATTGTAGTTTCGAATCTATTTGAGTTATTTTATGGCGTAAATACATCAAGGAGTATTTTATGTTAAAATCTGCAACATAGACATAATCAAGTACCTACAACGTACAGCAGTAGGTACCTACAGCTATATCCATTTTTTTTGAGATGCTTCTGATTGTTTATTTTATAATTTATTGTTTTCTTTTTTACCTGTTGAATTCTGTACTGTTTAAGAATGACAATTTTTTTATTATTAATTAATTAATTCAGAACAAATTATTTCCTAAGTAAGTGCGCCTACCATTTTAAACTTCATCGTTACTTATGAGATTGTAATCAAGGATTTATCTAGGTAATAATGCCCGGTTTCTGATTTACTTTTGACAGTAGTTTATCTACATACTTACTAATTAACCATGACGTAATAATAGTTTGAAGGCTATAGTTAGTTGACATGAAGTAATACGAAATGCACACAACCATGCCTTTACACTTTTCAGGGCGTTAGATATGACTCAATGTTTCACCAAAAAAAGTTATCTATGGAAATTAACAGTTGGAGATAGGCAATTAAAAACATCTTGTTTCGTCATCGATTGAAATAAGGAAATATGTTAATTTTACATTCTTAAAGGCCATTGTTAGTTTACAGTTGAAGAACTCGGCACATAACTTTCATTACTGCATACTAAAAATAGTGAATACAATGCATTTGTATTGCACATAATTGCAGGTTATACCTACACGTAACATCACACTATTTTGTAACGCTACTTTGCTTTTAACTTTATGCTAACCAATTTTAAATACGTATAAGTGATTGAAGAGCTAAATAGCTAACAATGTAATTTTTTTATTTTTCGGAGCAGAAAAAAAATTCATTATCATTTTGAATTCCTAAAAAATTACGCAGACTTTTTACCTTTGAAAAAGATTACAGAGATTTTCAGACTTCATTTTAATTTGTATAAATTTTTCTATTTATATTTTCCGCAATTTAATGTCTCTTTCACCGTAGCAACTGATAAATAGTTTCTAATACGAATACATAATAATATTATCTGTGGAAAATTAGAGGTACGTGCCAGGGAGTTTGAACCCAGGAACTCCCGTTTAGAGAGCAATGTTCAAACCACTAAGCGATCACTTAGTCACTTACACTATTACTCGGTTCCAATCAAGCGAATTATGTTTATTATCAAATGACACGACTCAGGACCAACGATCGTCGACTGTAATGAAATTCACTCGTGTACAATTAACATTACATAAAGATGCGCTAGGAAATGAAAGTAGGTAGATGTTCCGAGCTATTCTATAATCTATTCTTGTTGGACAAGATGAAATGTCGTTTCACTGGCGATGTCGGCGTAAGCATTAGCATTCTTAATCGCTGCTTAGTCAGAGTTTTGAGCTGGTTTATTTAATATCTATCCTGTATGGCAGACTTAGGAAGGTATTGCTTTCTTATGTAGTGTGTAAATATAAATAAATAAACGCTAACACACTCATACCCCCGCAGTAGGATTCCCTGTGTCGCGGGTGGCATGGAGAACACAAATAACACATCGCTAACACCCATGTCCCGAGAACAAACATTTATCTGTCACATAAATATCTGCCCCGGCCGGGAATCGAACCCGGAATAAGTGTAGAAAGGCTTGACGAATTTAAACATGTGAGGTGTCATGGGCTTCATTGTTAGAGTGATTATAGGGTAAAATATATTTATTTTACACTAACACCTCGGTTTTTTTTTGGTTTCGAGGAGAAAATCTTCTACAAGGTTCGAACCCATAGGTTACGAGTTATGGGGGATTTCTACCCACAAAACCACCTCGCTATCCACCGTATTCAGGGAGACTCAGGAATCTCGTTTGAACGCTCAGGAGCTGCATACTGGCTTCCCTATCTCAAAATAAACTAGCAATTATGTTTTCTGTTATATTCATTATCTTAACAGATCATTCAACTGAAGAAGAAATGCAAGACTTTCTCCGAGAGATCGCGATGTTGAAACACGTAGGGTCTCACAAACATGTGATTCGGTTGGTTGGATGCTGTACCCTCCGTCCACCCCTCATTGCTCTTCTAGAACACGCCCCAAGAGGAGACCTGCTCAGTCTTCTTCGAGCTGCTAGAGGAAAGAGGAATTTTGAACCGCAGAAGACTAAATCCAACGAAGGAGGACGACCTTCCGAAGCTGATAGTGAGTATACTAAAACATTTCTATAACTAATGTTTTAGAGGATAGAAATACTAACTTATAACTTCATGTTTAACAAAGATTAGATTGGTTATCTTGAAGTATTAACTTTTGAAAGGACTCCTAAAAAGATACGAGAGTCAAGGATAACCAACGTAGCAACAGAAATACCCAAATAAGCTTATTGAGTTCAGTTCTGCGATGTTTAATAATGTCCGTATCACAACTTTGTTAATAAAACAAATTTCAAATCTCAACAGACCTAGTTTAAATGCAAATGTAGGAGCTCAAAAGGTCCTTTCCCTAGGGTCACGCCAACTTTTAAACCGACACTGGACATAATATTAGAACCAATATAAGACTGTTTTTATTTTTGCAGAAGACATTATTATTATATGAAAAATATTCTCTAACTTTAACTGAATGATAATAATAACTAACGAATACAAAACTTGTTAACCACTATTTATCTAAATAATAATGTAACGATCAAATGTTGAAGTAGGTACCTTTAGTTTTCTCTAAAATAACAAAAGCGTATACTTTTAAATAACAAAGTTATTGCGGTTTGAAATAAACTGTTTATTATGTTAAGCTCAGAAATGTTCGGTTATGTTAAGCTAAAATATCAAAAGCGCCTAACGATTGCCCGAGCAAAGTTTTATTACATCAACATACAGAGTAAACTTAATAGGCGCTGGTAATTTGCTTGTAATATAAAACGACGGTAACTTAATTAAAAATTAATATTTTAGTATTCCATTATAGCGGGAAACGTAGTAGAAAGTTAATTATTAATATTTAATATAGATGAGTCAATAGATATCTTCAAGGTTTGGAAGTAAATTACGATAATTTTTCTTCGTTGTTGTTGAAGCGGAATCAGCAAATATGATCCTTATAGCCATTGGGCATATGCCAACAACCTCTAATTATTTGAGCCCGATCGGAAAATTCACTCTATTTACACATTGTAGTTGGGTGGATACAATACACTAATGAAAATGGTGAATTCTCCGATTCAAATTCAATTTTTATTTCGTTACCGGATGCCAAAAATTTAACTACATACTTTTACAGACATTATAAAGTCAATTACATTGCATAATATAATTACAATAAAATCAGACGTTAATTTATCTGAATCTAATCGAAAGTTAATTCATAATGTCTCGATAGACTATCACATCATCGGCTTCGCAAAAGGCAAATATAGTCTCAAAATAACCAGCGAATCTCGACTAACGTTTGGGTTTCCAATTTTCCACAGCTGAGTATACAAACCTGAGTGACTCAGATCCAGCGTTGACGGAGGTAGAAGAGAAACTGTACACAGACTGTGAAAAGTCGAGAACTAGAGATCATTACGTAGCAGAACCGGCTTTGCAGTTAGATAGCAGTACCATGCGGGATTACGCACTACAAGTCGCATTGGGTATGAGGCATTTAGAAGAAAGAGGAATAACACACAGGTATGTATGGCACAAAGTTTTTAAAGCTTTTCATTCATCGACTTAAGTTTAAGTTATCTGTGATGCTTGTTGTCGATAAGCCATGTCAGATATCTGAACAAAAATTTACAGCGCTTTGTTTGGCCACTAAATCCTTCGTCCAATCTGAATTGAAGTAGTGTGGTGGGGTATGTTCTACGCCTCCTCAGTTATAAGGAAAAACTCGTACCCAATAGCTAGGCTGAGGTTGATTAAGGCAGGCCGACAAATACTGTTTTTCTCATTTAAAAGCTCAGCTCCCTGCTCCTTCCCAAAACAGATGTAAGTTCATAAATAAAATACCTAAACTATAAAAATTAAGTTTTGTGCACTTCTTCTCTATTGTAACTGTAAGTATGCCAAACATGAATTCGTATTTGCTTACAAACCTTTTAAACTAGTACCGGAACCCTTCACTCATTCGTTAATTTATGCATAGATTTTTTTTTACTTTGCAACATTTCAATGTAGAAAGCCTTTAGGAAATCCAAGATACAGCCATCTGAATGAACAAACAAAGGTGTATAAACATAAATGATACTTTTCGAAGTAAATAAACATCGTGTTCGCTAGAATTTAACGAAGTTTTCCCCGAATGTCCTTACCCCGGGCTGGGGAGCTCGAGCTGTGTTTATTTTTATCCCGCACGCGTCCTTCGAGTCTTATTATTTTTAATTTCTCCAGTACTTATCTTAGGTAAGTATGTACCTACGTTGGACTAGTTGTCTGCTAATATTTGGTGTACGAAAATATTAATATTGTATGTGTGAATTTACATTGTAACTTAATTTATCGCCCTGTATTTTTCCGCCTTTTTTGCCCTTTAATACACGTAATGATTTTCACGTTTTTTTCCTTTCGGCTTTCGGCTTTATGATGGTGACAATGAGACCCACAAATATAAATATAAAGAAATAAATGTATGTAATGGACAAAAGAGCCATAGTCGAAGGGAAAATAAGAAGCGTGACGCAATATCCGGGTCGTCATTTAATTTAAGTTGTCATTCAATAATGTCCGCCAGAAGAACACTTTGTTTTTTTCCTCCTAAATTATCTTTGTGTTACCAGCCAAGCTTACTTTAATAAAGTAGAGAAAACAGAAAATTGTATAACAATTTCAAGTCAGATATACTTACATAATAGCTTTTACAAATTACAAAATTTGTATTCGATTATTTTATTTAATGAACGCCTGTCAAAAACATTACGGCAAAATTGCTTTTACGTAAGTGTTTTCTAGGAACTCCCAGGTGCTAAGTCAAATCTAGATTCTGTTTAACTTATTCAATACTCCTTAAGCGACGTAAATCCCACCCTACGCTTTATCCACATTTATAAGACATTCTTTTTGTTTTTAATTATAACACTGTTAGCAACTACCCAACTTCTGTAGAATTGCTTTTAAAATTATACTTGTAGTATGATTACTTTAATTAACAAACGCCTGTGAAAAACATTATGGCAAAGTTACTTTTATACGCGTGTTTTCCAGTACTCCAAGGCGTTAAGTCAAACTTGCTCTTACTTTGCGGCATGAAACATGAATCCCACGCTATATCTACATTTAAAATAATTTGTTGCTAATCTTTTACATCAGGCGTTATATGCCTCGTTTTGCCATTTCAAGATATTCAGCAAAAACTTAATTCATATAGGTACCTAGAAGTACTTTTTCAAACACAGGCATTGTAATAAACGAAAAAAATATTTGGCGAAGTGAATAACATCGTCTGAATCGTCTGATAACAGTTGCTCGGCAACGAAAATGAAAGCCTGTAAATCTATAATGAAAACCTGAAGTCGTTAGTACATTGAAATATCAAACGTAGTCCCTGGTAACAAAGTCCAGATTCCAACGTTACTTAGTTACCTATTTTATTTCTTTACGCAGTTTCAAGGTGTCTATCTGTTAAACATTGTAGCTGTTGTAGGTTTTAGACAAATTAACAGATTTTATAGGGCGATCTATGTAGGATAATAGTGAACTATTAAATAGGTAAATAGTTGAATTACTAATAGGCAAAATCTAGACCATTAAATGATGTGGGCGTAAATCGGAGGCATTGTAATTGAACAATTAATATTAATTGTTTGGTATATGTTGGCGCGTCAGCACAGCAGCTGTAGTACCGAACGCTAACCAAACCAGAGCGGGTTTCGTGTGTGGGCGTTTGTATACTAGACTAGTCTAGACTTACCTTTAAGCTGGCTGAAGGGATGTCTGTATTCTTCACGCGACTTCGGTACTTCCCTGCTTGGCGGCTCGTCCAAACCAGACACAGTACACAACACACACACACGACCTTACGATATATAGTGGACTGTATTATACTAAAGCGGTGGAAAATTCCACAATGGTGGATTGTCAGCGGCGCGGATGGGCTCGAAGAGCATGCGGTTTGCCTGGTAGCCAGATTCAGACTGACTTGACAGTCGGCGCTGTGCAGCCGACAAGATATAAGTAATGTTGAGGGTAGACGTTTATAAAATGCGCTTATGTGGCGCTAACAGTATATAACAAAGGACGCAAAACCGAGAACAGACAATTACCCTAGGAATGCAGTAGGCATTCAGGCTGCGGTAGCCAAAATATGAAAGGAATTCGCGGCTGCCTATGTGCGCAGGCTCCCATACAACGACATACTGACTACTGACTAACAGTCCCGCCTTAGTCCTACTCGAAGTGTGTTACGATGTCCATGGGCGACAGGGGTTGGTGGCACTGTCAGCTCGTTCACTACCTTAAAATTATAAAATAAAAATAAAAAAAACTTAGAAGTTCGTTCTGCTGCTGCAGCCTGGTTACCTAGGGCGCGCCCAGGGTTAAATTCATCATTCAAACTACCTCACTGGGAATCGAACCAGGACTCTTTGAACGATAGCGCATGAAACCATTCAAATTCAAATCATTTATTTCGTCTTAGCAACTAAAGGTCATAGCCGAGTATCGTTTGACAACGCGCGGGCTGCGAGATGAGTTGTACCGTAGCGGTAAGCGCGGTGACAGCCCGCCGTTGGCTTTTTCATAATTAACATTGTCAAATATATTTTACGACACACGTTCTAATGTTCAAATTTGAATAACAAACTAAATGCCGTGCTGTTGCGATGCCTTGATAGTGTGCTATAACCTTAATAGCTTAACTTGGCGTCATATGACTGCATCTAAGCCAGATCTTTTAAAATTCCAGAGACTTAGCAGCCCGGAATATCTTGGTGGACGCGGCAGGAGTACTGAAGGTGGCAGACTTCGGCTTGTCCCGGTCCGGGGTGTATGTCCACACGAGAGCTAGACCGGTCCCTCTAAGATGGCTGGCTCCGGAGGCCATATTCCACTCGCAGTACTGCAACGCTAGTGATGTGTGGGCCTTTGCGATACTCCTCTGGGAGATTGCTACCTTAGGTAGGTTTTTATGGGTATTCGTCTTAGACAACATCGTCGTTTAAGTTGTGGGACTGTTGTAGTAACTTATTCTTAACGAGATGTTGCCCGCAGCTTTCCTTGCGGAAATTGTAGTTTAGCGGTGATATTTATTATTTACCCTCTTAAGGGTTGATTTAAAAAAATCGTTGAATTAGGTTTTTTTATCCCTTTAAACCATAAACCCAAATACGAATTTGCAAACTGTTTGCTTTAAAATTTGGTTAATTTCCATACAACCCTTCATAGGGGATTTACCCCCCTTAAAGAGTAAATTTCCAAAAATCGATAGAATCCTGGTCCGTGGTACAGATAATAATTAGTCTCCGTGTTTTGCAGCACAGACTAATGAAATCCCACATTCATATAATTCCAGGTGGTTTCCCGTATGCAGAACTCAGCAACCCAGAAATCCCTCAATTCCTCACTGAAGGCGGTCGCTTGCCAAAACCAGCGCGCGCGTCTCCTCGACTCTACAAACTTATGCTAGAATGCTGGTCCGATGAACCCCACACGAGGCCCACGTTTGCCCAGATAGTGGACAAACTGACGGCCCAGCAACAAATCTACGTAGATCTCGACAATGTGTTTACACGAGACGATAGTTCAACAATAAGTGATCATGATGTTGGTTAATTAAGCGGCTAGAAAATAGTGCAAAGACTGAAAATTTCTTATCTCGTTTGTAATTTTATTGTTTGATGGAATAAATCAGTGTTGCAAGCCTGAGTTAAATTCTGGGTATCAGTTTTTTTTTGTTATCTCTGGACTTGCAGAGGAGAAGGGAAATTGCATCATCTGTTCATCATTATCGAGATACTCCAAGGGACCAGTCAAACTACTATAGTTATCAAAACGCCACCATAGCAAAAGTTGTCCGATATGATGAGCATTTACTAAAGGAACATGAAAATTAAAGGTTACTTTACAAGTTGAAATTTATATATTTATTTTTACAACGTCTGCCCGGCCATCTCGTATAATAAAATTATTATAAAAAAAAAAAAATGTCAATTTTAAAAGATTTTGAGTCACACGTCACACATTTGTTACATAAGAAAAAAGGTCTACTTATTTTATGACTACACAGAATTAATTTTTAAAGTTAACTTTACATTTTTGTAATCATGCAAGTGAGCCCAAATTTTGCAGTAGTACCTAAGTACTCTTATAAATAGAGCCACACCATAATGATCTCATGCAGAAATACAGTTAAGTTCAGTTAACAATCATTGTATCGAATGTATAAAATCAATGCACTAAGTCTAGGATTTAATAAATCCGTCACATCCAATTTCATTTCAATATTAACGCGATATAACGTTGACGGCCAAGCATGTGGTAGCTCGGAAAATTGCAACAAAATATTTGAAATAAAATGTTAATTTAAATTAAACTTTTCGAAGTAAGTCTCTAAACTTTTAACCCAAAAAACTAATACTAAGCTGTGTGTGGTCTAAGGTACTAAGGTCTTATGTATTATTACCAATTCGTTGCCGCTTTCTGATTTACCGTCAGATAATTATTAATAATTTATTATTATTAAGTTTTTATCAATTAGGTATTAGTTTAGCTAAACTAATAAGTGTTTGAAATGATTTAATTAAAGTAGGTGTTTATTGTACGGTTCTCCGTTAATGTATACATTTGTATTGTCAACACTATTTTTTTTTTATTAGTTTAATTATGTCCATTTTTCAGTGATGTTACCAGTCTACGAAGCTCTTACATTAACAATGGTTCTGTACACATATGCACAAGATTTAAAAAATGATCCTCTGATGTTCATAGCAAACCCAGTGGAAGCAAATATGCCTGGCCACTGGGTCCCACTGAGTATCATCAAGGTTATACTGGATAAATCTACAACCACCACCAACAAACCTCAACATCTTTCCGAGGCCATTACAAAACGCGCAATACCTAGTACTACAAAACAACCAGAAACAACAATAGAACCTGCAACAACAGCACTACTAACAGATCCTCCAGAAACCACTCTGCCCCCTGCTGAAACTACGGAAACAGCAGCAGAGCCAGAAACAACATTACCGGTAGCAACAACACTACCACCGGAAACAACATTACCACCAGAAACAACAGTACCACCAGAAACAACGGTACCACCAGAAACGACAGCATCGCCGCCCGAAACAACATTGCCAGCAGAAACGACGGCAGCTCCTCCTCCAGAAACCACAGCGGCTCCACCACCAACCGAAGCAGCAAAACCAGCGAAACCAAAAAGAAAACCTATAGACGGTCATGATAATTCGCCATAATAGTTTACTTAAAAATTCTTGGACAGCCAACTGGTGCATAAGTTATTGAACATTGATGGACCTATGAAATCAACCTGTTGAATCTTTAATGGTATTAAAACTAGACTGGGTACTTAGACGAATTGGTACATAAAGACAATTACAAATGATGTATCTTATAAATTTAATGTAGCTTTAGCAATGTGATACACTGTAACACATTGTGAATTTTCTCCTGGTGTGACACAAATTAAATTACCTCTTTTCTTATCAGTACTGAGGTCAAATTTTGTGTGCCCTTGTAATTACAAAAATCACAATACACGAATACCTATATGTTTGTAATTTGAAATCCTGTCATTCCACGATTGGACCTATCATTATCATCGCAACCCGTAATTGTCCTACTGCTGGGCTCGGGTCTCCTCTCACAGTGTGAGAGGTACAGGCCTGTCCACCACGCTGGCCAAGTGCGGGTTGGCATGCTTCACACCTATTTAAGAACTTTATGGAGAACTCTCAGGTGTGCAGGTTTCCTCACGATGTTTTCCTTCATATACTACGCCCTTAACTGTTTTGAATTAGAGGTGCGTGTCGTGAGGTTCGAACCAAGGAACTCTCGTTTGGGAGATCACCCTTCAAAAAACCAGGCTATCACTGCTTTCGAACTATAATACGAGATATGAAAAATTTAATATTACGATTAAATACTAATTCCATGTGAGGTTAAATAGTAGGAGAGCTAAGGGCATTTTAAGTCATTTTCGAAGCAATATTTGCTCCTCAATTTACAAATGATTTCAAACTGGTTTGCAAACTGCTCTCTAACCCTTTAGCAAGATGTATGCTACTCGATATTTCTTTTGATTTCAGAGCCTAGACATTTGTAACAGCAATAACATTGTAAGACAAAATACCCTTTTCATCAAAGTTTCTAGTACTTGTTGATTTTATTCAAAATAAAGTTTACAAGATACATTAAAAATACTTTTGCTTCATTTTAAGTCTATCAGAGGATATAGGGAACTAGACGAAATAGTCCAGGGTTGATAATCTGTGAAAAAAAAATAACAGATTAAAAGTGGTAAAACCCATTGATAAATCAAGGAAATACAACGAAAATAAAAGGTAAAAGTTAGTAGATAATATTAATGTTAAACTACTTTGGGATTACCTACCAAAGCTATTCAAAATTTCAATTAGAATAACCATTATTCTAAATAACCAATACCTAATTTTGCAGCAGGAATAATGAAATGTGGCTTAAGAACCGGCACTGTATTTTTAGGTAGAGGGTTAATTATTTCATAATTTATTGCAATCCTAATAAAATAATTAATGCTTCGTATAGGCAAATAACCCTTCTAGAAAAAAAAAATGGAAATCTGCTGTTGGGAAATTCACCCTTTACAATATTGTTTTCTTATTTAGTTAATCTATTTTCTTAACCGGTTCCCAAAAATATTGTCCCTTTTATAACAACGGATTTATCACTAGTTATAATTAATAGTTGCCTAGGGAATCGAGTGAGAGATTGAATGGGAAATTTGATTACAAAATAACACAATTTTAAATTCCATTTTCTGATAAAGTCCTTAAAATTTATTGCTTAATTTCACTTGTAAAGTAAGTAGACAAAGATTTAAAATATGCATTTTAATTCATTCACTTATTTTTAATGTTATAGTAGGTATTATGGGAAGATGAATTATATTTTTATAAATGTAGAAGTACATGCAACAAATCTAAAAAATAGGGCATTTTCAGCAAACAAAGTAAGTTGTGTTTTAAACCTTATATTTTTCTACATTTAAATTTTATATGTATTTTTATTTTACAATTTTCTTTTATCTGTAGGTTAGATATTACTTTATTATAGTCTTCAATGCATTTTAAGTACTTTATTTTTGGTAATATTCAGAAATAATGCTTTTGGAAATTATAAGGGCGCATAATATGTTGCAGTTAATTCTCGAAGCTCGGGCGCTTCTAGGTTTGACTAAAAATGCTTTAGTCAAAAGCCGAAATTAAAATTTGTTTTGTGGTTGGTCCGAAGGTTTTGGTCAAACCTTGTATAAACCAGTCACTCTGTGAAGAGA
>LGAG01001644.1:58507-68874 GCA_001278395.1 Lerema accius
GACATTTTGTAATAGCAATAACATTGTCAGACAAAATACCCTTTTCTATCAAAGTTTCTGGTAATATTGATTTCATTTCATTCAAAATAAAGTTTACAAGATACATAAAAAAACTTTTGCTTCATTTTAAGTCTAGTCTAGGGTCGATAATTTGTGAAAAAAAATCCATTGATAAATCAAGGAAATACAACGAAAATAAAAGGTAAAAGTTAGTAGATAATATTAATGTTAAACTACTTTGGTTGGGATTACCTACCAAAGCTATTCAAAATTTCAATTAGTAGATAACCATTAGTAGGTAATTTTGCAGCAGGAATAATGAAATGTGGCTTAAGAACCGGCACTGTATTTTAAGTAGAGGGTTAATTATTTCTTAAATTATTGCAATCCTATAATGCTTCGTAGGTATAAGAAAATAACCCTTCTAGAAAAAAAAGGAAAATTGCTGTTGGGAAATTCACCCTTATCAATATTGTTCTTTCTTTAGTTAATCTATTTTCTTAACCGGTTCCCAAAAATATTGTCCCTTTTATAACAACGGATTTATCACTAGTTATAATTAATAGTTGCCTAGGGAATCGAGTAAGAGATTGAATGGGAAATTTGATTACAAAATAACACAATTTTAAATTCCATTTTCTGATAAAGTGCTTAAAATTTATTGCTTAATTTCACTTGTTAAGTAAGTAGACAAAGATTTTAAAAATGCATTTTAATTCATTCACTTCTTTTTAATGTTGTATAGTATTATGGGAAGATGAATTATAATTTTATAAATGTAGAAGTACATGCAACAAATCTAAAAAATAGGGCATTTTCAGCAAACAAAGTAAGTTGTGTTTTAAACCTTATATTTTTCTACATTTAAATTTTATATGTATTTTTATTTTACTATTTTCTTTTATCTGTAGGTTAGATATTACTTTATTATAGTCTTCAATGCATTTTAAGTACTTTATTTTCGGTAATATTCAGAAATAATGCTTTTGGAAATTATAAGGGCGCATAATATGTTGCAGTTAATTCTCGAAGCTCGGGCGCTTCTAGGTTTGACTAAAAATACTTTAGTCAAAAGCCGAAATTAAAATTTGTTTTGTGGTTGGTCCGAAGGTTTTGGTCAAACCTTGTATAAACCAGTCACTCTGTGAAGAGATTGCATATCAGCCTTTGACTATAACACATATACTATGATATACTACATTAGCAAATTTATTTTAATACTAACAAAACATAAAATTACAGTGTTGCTGAATGTTATAATTGAACTAACAATTCTGTGTCTCGTCGATTGCAAAAATTCAAAATGGAAGGAAAATACCAACGACTCTTTAATATTTATTGCCAATCCAGTGGAAGCGGACATGCCTGGACATTGGATGCCACTAAGTGTAGTGAAAGTTATATTAGGAGGTCTGCCCACTACTACAGCAACAAAACTTAAATGGACAGCGGCTGTGACGACCACAACACCAACAACTACAACAACTACCACAACAACTCCTGCACCGACTACAACAACAACAACTACTACTACTACTACTACTCCCAAACCGACGACTACACCCGAACCGACAACCACCACTACACCAACGACTACAACTACAACAACAACTACACCTTTACCAATGACTACACCTGAACCAACAACCACCACAACACCAACGACTACAACTACAACAACGACTACCACAACAACTCCTGCACCGACTACAACAACAACAGAACCGACAACTACCCCTGAACCGACTACTACACCCGAACCGACAACCACCACTACACCAACGACTACAACTACAATTACGACTACAACTACAACAACGACTACCACAACAACTCCTGCACCGACTACAATAAAACGTACACCCAAAAGACAGAAACAGATTACAGATGGACATGGTAACGAAGTGTAATAATGGTATGACATGGTAATGTGTTAATATTAATTTAATAATTGTCACGGTCATAGTTTTATGTTGATATAGGAGATAATAATAATATACTACAAAATAAATAACTGATTTACATAACAAATTAATCGTATTTATGTAATTACATACAATTGGATATCAATCAAAATCAACTTAGCCGATAAACCCTTAATAATTGTATTATAATTTTTTGTAATTTCCAAATAAGTTTTTACCTCTACACAAATTATTTGTAAGATAAGTTACCGCTTATTTTCTTTTTTCCTAAGTTAACCCTTTATTCCCCCGGTTACTAACTAGGGGTAATTACCCCCGCCGGGGTAATAAGCTATCATACGGAGGTAAAGAAATCCTTAATTATACGATTGTAAAATAAAAAGTTACGTGTATTGTTTCTTTTGATATTATTAAAAGACGGGGTAAAGTCACTTTTCCCCATTAGTCACAGGGGTAACAGATATTGAAAAGGTTAGAACCACTAAATTCGGATAGTCGGATAAAATCAATATACAGACACGTCAACGTATGTTGCCTTCACGAATATGCACGTCATTAACCTTAACAAGTTTTTAAAAAAGAAAAAAGCTTCAAAGGATCCGAACGAACCACAATATTGTTTGTTTTAACTTGGCCCTTTCGTTTTTGTTTTGGAAATCAAATTTTGCCTCGCGGATATGCTAGCGGTTCTCAAACTACTGGACTCTTAAAAAACATTTTTTCCAAGATAAATTATTTGTATGGTGTATTTTGTTTTATTGTAGTGATGTCATGTTTTTTTATTTTATTTTGTGTTATTCATATAATAACTTCACTTTTGAAGTTCGTTAAGTGAGATATTATAAAATAAATAATTTTTAAATTACCCTACTACCCCTACCGAACGACGGTAATCTTATTCAAATGTATGTTCGTAGGTATATAAATTTTTTGGCACGCTCTACAGCTTAAATGGCTAGACAAAAATTAATATTTATGTCGAAGATACCTACATGATAATTTAGTCACCATTGATTGTCACTAGATTTGTCATAGCAAAACATTTTTATTACATAGGTACATAATTCAGTAAAATCCTGGTAGGTTGAGAACCACAGACCTACGTAATAAGCCGTGTCGAACAGGTTCCTCCTCTGGCGGGCAAATCACCAAATAATTCCACCGATAATTTGAGAACCTGTGCCGCTACACGATTGCTTAATAATGCTATTTTATATTTTCTACCTAAATAATTGTTTTACGCTGTTATGGTATTTCAATTTTTTTACTTATTATTACTCTGAGCCTCCGAGCGACCCTGTAGCCTAGTTGGTACTCGTAGTGACCCGGTCTGCTCAGCGACAGGTCCCGGGTTCGACTCCCGGCCGGGGCAGATGTTTGTGACAGATAATTAATGTTTGTTCTCGGGTCATGGGTGTTAATGATGTTTTATGAGTGTTGTCTATGCCATCCGCGACACAGGGAATCCTACTGCGGGGGTATGAGTGTGTTAGTGTTTAGTTTAACCTGATTGTGCCAGGAAGGTAATGTTTTACAAGTGTATGTATGTCTGTATGTAAATTTTTGTCACGCTCCATAGCACAAAAGGCTTAACGGATAGGTAATGAAGTCGTGACGTACCCTATTTAAAAAAAATTAAAATCATCATTTCACGATATTAATGATACACTTACACACGTTATTTTTTTTTAATCTACCACCCTTTCGTAATATTAAAGTCCTTCATAGTTTTTAATTGTATATCAGTGACCAAAAAAAATTTTAAACAAATAATAATTAAGAAAATATCGTAGAAACAAATACGCTTAAGCTTAAAACTTCAATTTCTATGCAGTAGCTAACAAAGCACTTTTTATCGTAAAGAAACACTCGAAATAAACTGCCACCCTGAAAGCTTCTAACATGTTGAAACAAGTCATAAATACTCCAACCATTTTATTGTTTGCTTAGCGGCATTTGTTATCTGCTGATCTTAGATAGGACGTGTTGAGACAGGCTTGGAATGGCCACGAAACTGGCGGTTAGGGTTAAAAAAGAAAAAAGTTTTTGACTAAGAAAAAAAAAACTACAGTTAGGTTTTTCTATAAAAACAACGATATCATAACTATTATCTGCTTAGACAAGGAATTGTCAGTGAATCAGACATCAATTGATAAAAAACCTAAAAAACACGTTTGTCACTAAAACATAAAAAATAAAACCTTTTTCTTTCAAAAATTGCATTGTCTTCGGTCCTCAATAAGTTTGCAGAGTTTCAAATTGATTTGTTTTATAGTTAGTCAAAATTTCATTCAAAGATTTTAACAAATACGTAGGTAATACTTACATAGCTGATACATAAATTTTAATGTAAATAAATACAGATATACGAAGCTATTAAAAGTATGATCTCAATAACATCAAAATCGACCCATCCTACATTCAACAAAAATTAAAAAAAATTGAAGTTTCTTGCTATGACGAAGCATTATCTGACAAGAAAAAAAGTTAAGATAGACAATTATTACTATCTTTTTTTCAATTGTCTTACCGCTTATCGCTAATCGCTCATTTTATGGCCCTTAAACACTTAAACGGCTTAGACCTCGTCTGACTAATGATTAAAATATTTTTGGAATTCTATTGTTTTATAGTTTAACAACATTTTGACAATAGTGTCTAGACAGAGGTACTTGAAGACGATTAGGAGTAATTTAAACAATTACTTAAGTGCATAATAATTATATTCTGTGAATGCTGAGTTTTTAGATTCCATAGCAACAATAAATGTCTTTCTTGTAATATCTTAAAATGTCTTAATATACAATAACATAACGTACCTTCGTGTGTTTGTCACTAAACTCCTCGTAAACGGCTGGACCAATTACAATAAAAAAATATGAGGTATTTCAGAGGGACCGAGTATGGTTTCGAGCCATAGTTGGACCCGGCAGGTGGTGCTAATATCGAGGTATTTCAAGAGTTATTGATACGCCGGCATAGCAAAAGTTGTCTGATATGATGAGCATAAAATTTACTGAAGGTAAGTATATGAAAATTGAAGGTCACGAAACTAAGGGATCAACGAAACTTTAAGAGACAAAAAAATATGTAAACTATCTGTGTGCTAAGTTTCAGCATAATCCGTTCAACGGATAGAGCGTGAAGGACTTACAAACATCCAAATATCCACACAAACTTTCACATCTATAATATTAGTAGGAAGTAAGATGCAAAATGTTGACGGATTTCAACGTATAGACATTGTGTTCGTCCTTTTTAGAAAAGTGATATGAGTCATGTATTTCAGCTGCTATAGGTAGGTAATTATGGTCCAAACCATAAAAACTATTACGCGGCATAATTAATTAATTATACCGGCTTAGCTAAAAACTTAAAAAGCTTCAATCGATAAAGGCTTAATTAATTACTGTGGCTATCATTAAATACCCTTTCTAAGGAAACTTACTTAAGGTTATGTAGTAGTAGTAGCTAGGTAAGGTACTTACTTATAGTTCGAACTTCGAAGCTGACTGGTCCTATTCTGCCATAAGGGCAGTTCAAGTATTTCGTAACGCAATTAGGGGAGGTCTTGTAAAATGTTATGATGCGTTACATAGGTCGAACAGTGCGTTATGTAGGTAACATTGTTTTTTATTAAAAAAAAAAACTAGTGAACAAACATAAATCCTTTTATTAGGCAAAATGGCAAAAATGACAGTTACCTAACAATAGTCATTCGTGTGTTACGTAATGTTTAGGGCGGGGGAAGGGGGGAGTACAGAAGTTACGGTGCGTTATATAGAAGGGGAGGGATTCAAAAATGACTTTACGAGAAACGTTTCCATATACATGTATACCTACATACAAATTCGTCATATTAATACAGTTAAATTTCTAAGCATGACTCTTTTTTCACTTTTTTGAACTTAGTAGAGCCCTTCTTACTTTTAACGAACCGGGAATCGAACCTAAGAAATTCAAATTTTAAGCCACGTCTATTGGGTCGCTAAATTATGAAAAAAAAAAACTTAAAGCCAACAGGAATTAGGGGCCTAAACATTTCGTTCCAAACTCTAAAACAACGGCAATCTATAAATAATAAACGAAATAAGGGACAGTGTTTTTTTTTATAAAAGGACCAGGGCGCCATGTTCTATACAATACAGATAATAGAGTGCATTGTAGAAAGCTGCCGGCAACAAAAACACAAGAAGAATGCATACAGAATGCTGCGCTACTGTTTGGACGAATTTCGACTTTATTAACGCTATATTGGTATTGGAAAATATACTCTATCGCTTCGTAATTGAGTGTTATTTTCATCGCCTTTGTTGATTTAAATATGTGTGGAACAATCTGAAATAGTGTTGCTGTATTTGACTTATCGATAGTTAAAAGGTTAATTATGTTATGATACATTTCTGAATACCAGTGTTTTTAATAAATGGTTGCAGTAAGTTAACTGACTCTAGTAAATTAAAATACATGTAGATAATATTCATCTATGTAAATGATTAAGATAAAGGTACCTAGATTAAATTGATTATGTAATGTTTTGGTTTTGATACGTAGGTATAATTTCTTCCACAGGTGAAAGGATTTGCGTCATTTATATGCATTTTTTATCAAAAAATCTAAATCTTGCTGGTAGTTTAAGAATCTGTTTTGAAAGGAATCAAAATAATTTAACGTTATTTAGTATTATTTTTTATACTTACAGCAAAATGTTCACAAATCTAAAAATGTATGTGTCGATAAAAACCAATTCTGGTTTAAAGCATCGTATCGGCATAGCAACAAGACAGCACTACGGCTAGCGTGCAATTTGCTGTCCTGCTCTCTCGCAGCGGTCGCACTCACACACTAGCCACAGGGCAGAGATACGAACATCAAACACAGTGAGCTTTGGCCGCATTCGTGAGTGGATGTGTTGCTCTACTATCCAAAAAATCGCGTGTTATAAAATGCTTTTTACGTGAACTTTTAAAACTATGTGTAGTTGGTAAATAATTATAATAAAATACGTATAATTTAAAAACAAATCTGTACAGTGTACTTTACGAGCAGTGGTTAAAACGATGAAGAGAGTGATTGACTGATGATGAAAGTGTTAGAACTTTAGTTATGGTGTTTGCGTGTTAGTTGTGATAGTGAATTGTAATTGACAGCAATGGCGGTGGTCAATTTTAGCGTGTGTTTGGTGCTTGTTCTATACCAGCTGTCAGCGGCTTACAGTGATGAGACATCTTCAGAGTCCACAGATCTTGGATTGACGGGTAAGAAAATTTTGATGCCGTGCTTTGGTAGCGGACTTTTAATGCTGAATTTGTAGCTTTAGATAAATTATGTTTTTTTACACTGTGGGAATAAAAAAAAGTTACGGAATTGTTTTTACATTCATTACATTTTTATGTACGCAATTTACGCAACTATCCAGTAATTTTTGAAGCTTAAAAAATTCTTGGGGCCTGTTGTTAGAATAGAAAAAATACTCCACACCCAGTGGGTCACTCATCTTTTTTAATTTCAAGTTGTATTTGTACGTTTGTTGAAGTTTGTTTCCATTTAACTTGGCGGGTATATGAACAGGTGAAGTGATGGTAAGTGATCATCATCGCTTATGAACATTAGTACGATGAAAGCAGAACCGATGGATACTTTGTCAACCAAAACTAAGTGGGATTTCACATTACTTTTACCTCCATGTTGACCACAACACAAAAAATCACTGTCGATTTTAGAAAAACGGACATTGAAACGGGATAGGTTGTCTAGGTGGTACAGAATAGAACCTATACAACTTTAAGAGACAATTTAGGGCCGTAGCCTCGTCTTTTGTTCATCAGGATGTAGGTACTAAGGAATAGGGTTGAATTCAGGATGGATGGAGCTCAATACAACAAATATTCAGTAGGTAAATGATGGGCTTAATGGACTATTTTGTAGTGGAGGTAATAAAGAGCGCCATGACTACAAAATATTAATCTAATTACCTAATTAGTGTGTACCTAAGTACATAATTAAGTAAGATAATTGCTATTATAACCATGGATTGGATAGTATAACTTACTAGTAGGATAGTTACTCTACGGACTAGTTACTATTAGGTAGGTACTATAGATTTGAAACCTTTGTGGTCCTTTTTTTATTCTTTATTTTTACGTCGTTTTATGATATTACTACTTTTATTGTTTATCTGTGGAACTGTAGTTAATTCCCTTAGTTACCTTTAATAGTTTACGCTAACTTTTGCTTACTCTATTTTAAATTGACTTTTAAAAGTAAAATACATTTAAAAATGTACTTACCTCAGAACTATTTTTTCAATACTCTCATGACCGGTATTCTTTTTACTACCGTTTCCTGACTTTTTTTATAATCAAGTCGAAATTATGGTAAGGAACGAAATTATTTTGGTGCTCAGGAATCTTACCTAATTCATAAACCTTCCAAATAGGCCATCATCTAACATTTCTAAACCCTTAATAGTTTAAGTATAGACCTTAATTCCCGCTATCCCTTGATAACGGAACAAGTTTTTGCGAAACAATCCCGTATTTGTATAGAACTGTCAAGCTGTCATTGTGACAGTAATCATTTTAATTGAAACGAAAGCGCTTGGAGCTTACAACGATAACAATCTTGACAGTAGTGACATTGCATTGTCAGGAATGAGGTTGGCATAAACAATCCGGCTTGGAGTATGCTAATTGATTTGTCATATTAATCTAGTTATGCCATCGTATTCCATCTTGACAACTTAAATAGTAAATCTAGGGTTGCCAATTTAAAAAAAGTAACAAGTGCAAATCGTATTTGTACATTTAGTTGAATATTTCCACTGTTTATCTGTTATGACGAAAAATACTGGAGATTTAATTTTTTTTAATTCTTAAAAAACGAATTCACTTTTTTTATGTTAACTCAACAAAGCGTTTCAAAAAGGTGACAATACGTCCCAAATATTAGCTTCAATAAACAAGTTTTGAATTACCAATTTTACCAATCGTCAAGGCATTATACTGCTAAAAATCGCCGCAGTTAAATAGCTAAAGTACGAATAAGTATGTTTTTTTATATTTGAGATGTTCTTCCTAATAATGACTAGGTATCAAGCGATGCTAGGAATCCCTATTAAACTTTCAAACTACCGACCTAAAGTGTTAGAAAATTTAATTAACCATTCAGTTTTTTCACTACAATCGTAAAACAATTGCAGTGCGGAACTTTTCACATCTTTTTATACCCAGACGGCGCCGACAGTGAGTCATGACAACGATAAACATTAAATACATTATAAATGTCATTAATAAATACCGCGATTGTGGCCAATTACATGCCAACCGTGAACACATGTCAGACGGCAGGTGTGGTGGAACCTCACCCTTATACCCGACTCCGTGTCGCCGAAGCACGTCGCACCCTTATAGTACACACAGATCTTGCTATGCTAAATTGAACCTTGTGTAAAGGTATTAAGGATTGATATACCGTGTTTTCAAAAGTCTATTAGCTGACGACGGCGCCACCTTCAAGTATTTTGGCGCCAGACAATTGAGGAACCCTCCATTTGGGTGATAAATTAAAACATTACATTGCAAGACTTTGGCGACAGTTCTTTATGTCATTAGGCTGGTTGTAAAAAATAAGTCATGTTTAAAAAGTTTAAAGACAAAACATTTTGGTTATCTTTATTAGTACTCTGTGGCGTTGCTGTGACGTTTTTGAAGCTACAGATTTTATTTAAATATTCCATTGCTCATGATTTCAGTTACAAATAAATAAAAAATTAATAAATGCCAATCTTATTAAATGCAAATAATAAGAATTATGATAAAAAACGATTACATGGTGTGATTAGCAGCGGACTGTCAGATTTTATCTGTGCAAACGCGTATTGACTAGGCGCCATATTATAGCGGTATTTTGTTTTAGTACAGAGTACTTAATCTTTTTTCTTTTTTTTATCGTATGCTTTGTGCCAGTAATTTTTTTTTTCTATGGTTTTTATATTCGGTAACTATCTATAGTGGGTTTAAAATTTTGTTTCTTAAAAATTGCCTTATTTTGTCTTCCTAATTAATGTACATTTTTAACCTAAGTTTTTAACGTTTTACAATTTTTCTTTTTTTTTCTCGCCTGTTAAGTAATTTGTCGGCATAATGTTCACAATAAAATATGCAGTGTTTATCTAAATGTTTTGGGATAAAGGGATATATTTGTCAAAATATATTAGGTGGTGGTATATCGCAATCTTGATAGCGACATCAAATAATATGACCAATTAGATTGATTACGATATGGTGTGATAGGCACGCTGCGTCAGTGGATTAGGCTATCAAATAGGTACATTATTTGGGATTTGAAATAGAAAAATAAAACGTCATGACGTCAACGTCAAAACTACCAAGATGTTTGTTTACATTATTTTAGAATAGTTAACACATCTGTGTTTACCTC
>LGAG01001644.1:77060-95042 GCA_001278395.1 Lerema accius
TTAGTTGCTTAGTAGGGGGGCTAAGTAAGTTTTATATTTACTTGATTAAAATGTTGTAGTTGCTAAACGTCTAATTTAAAGGGACTTTATCACAATTTTATGGCAGAATAGTTTTGGCTTAGAATCAGCTTTGCCTTTGATATTTAGGACCAATAAGTATGTAATATAATATATGTGCATAACTATATATAAAACTAGTACGCCCAGCATACCAAATAAGTATACAAGTTAATATAAGTATGTTTTAATATCTTCATTATTAATGCACGTCGCCCACAGTACTGCATGCGCCGGCGCCGCCTCTCTCGTCGCAGTATGGAAATGTTCTACCGGTTTATTACTAGCGGTTTTAATTGTTATTAGCTACTAGCTAGTGGTATTCGATTGTTATTTCGCTGTAATGTTTCGACATTATATTTGACATTTACACGTCATGCAAAATAATGTTCTATAAAGAGTTATGTTGTCGTTAATAATAACGCTACGTCAATGGCTAGAAGTTTAATGCATCATTAAATTTATGCCTTGCTGGGATTCGAACCCGGGACTTATAGAACTGTTAAATTAAAGTCGTCTAATTAAATGAAAACATTAGTATTACAATTCCGATTATTCTTGTAAAACAACTATTGAATATTCATTGTAACAATTTCAACGAGTGTATAAGGACATACTGCGACACAGCGTGCACCTTGGTGTAAATGAAATCCGTTTAATTTAATTACCGATCTATTTCGCCCACCGTACCTGGCGCTCGGTTTACCGCCTCACTACTATGCAAATGAGTACCGGTTTGTTGTCATTTTTAATTATTTCACCCACTTTCACAGCTGCATTCAGACTGGTCATCTATATAATCTACATTATTGCTGACTACATATTTTATGTCCATGTGGTCGTGTGTCTAATAAGCGAAGGTAGTACTTGAGCAATGATTATTTTACAGTAATGAAAATAGTGACTCTTTATTGTACATCAATGGAATGTTTTTTCCATTTAATTTTAACAAAAACAATTATATAAAAGTCGGCCTTGAAGGTGGTCTTTAACAGCCATAAGAATGTAGGTAAGTTTTCTTACTTTCCTTTATTTCATTAATTTAAATTTTTACTAGCCATTCTTTATTCGACTTCAAGGTCATTCTTCAAAGAACTGACAGAACTAAAATTAAAATACCATTGGCAATTAAGAACTGTAAAAAATACCACAAGAAAAAAAGACGAATGTTGAAAAATACGGGCATACAATAGGTACCTATAAATATATAATTGCAGTAATGGTAAATTCAAGTTAAACGATCGCTATGTCATCATCATTATCGGAACATCTGCCCAGCGGTTGCGTGTGAACTGTCATTAACAAACATTATCTGTATCGTATGGACATTGCCGTATCGTTTTATAATTATTATTGCAACGTAAAAAAAGTAATTACATAGATACTTTAATAAAGTAATGATGGTTTGAACTTTTTTTGGTGACGAATTTGAGGTACCTTACCTTACCCTTATTTTGCATACCTATTATCAAACAAAAAAAATCATGTCAAAACTTAACTACAATTAATAAAAATAATCGTTATATTTGCAAAAAAAAACTAGGGATATAGCTAATATTTTGGTAATCATCTTACTTACCACTTATTATCAATATTTGTTTAAAAAAAGTAACTTAATGGAAATAAATCTATTATCAAGAATCAAGAAGCATTTGACCATGCGCCATTTAAGCTTATTTATGCCGAGTCACCACTAAGACGGCTTAACTTCAATAAAATGCAGGAGAGACAACTAATGAATAATTGAATTTCTTAGAATATAGTGTTATTTATACAAAACCAAGTTGCAATCTGACGCAAAATGCATTCGTTGTAAATATTAGGGTGGTTATAGACGGGACGGATAAACGCTACGATTTTAGTAGCTGTTATAAATACTTTTTGATTAAACAAGAATTAGATATTCATGTATAATCGTCCACAAAGAAGTTTCGTTTAAAAAAAATACGCGTTCAGCTGCATGGGTACGTCCGAAATTTTCCCGTTCGGAATTCAGATTCTATACTGCGTGAGCCTAGCGCAGACATCTGGAATTCATACTGATAGTAGGGGAGAGCATTATTGAATGAATGAGCATTACTGAATGAATGAGAATGGCTGAATAAGCAGCGGGTTATAACTAATAACTTACCCCCATAACTGCCGACGCTTATATTTCTAACGAAAAGAGACTATCACTTCCAAACCCGCTATCCTGTACTGTTAATTTGTATGAAGAGTCTTCTTCTTCAGTGTAGTAAGTTTGTACCGACGCGAATATTTATATAACAAAAAACATCTTACCCCCATCTCTTCCAACCTATCTTCTACTATAAAATTCCGGATGAGAATTCCGGATCCGGTTTCCGGACGCGGCCAGCCTAGTGTGTAAAAGCCTAATATTACGCACACGATGGTTGACACGCGGTGTCCTACCCGCATACTGATTGAACGCCATCTTTAGTATTCCAATTGCGATTAATCAAATTTGCAAGCGACAGTATAATTGATCCCTACATAATACCCGCGGAATGTATGAATAATAAAACTCTAGTGTATATACATTTTATGTATTAGTTAACAATTGGCAACAACAAGAATATTCATATTCATTTTGAATAATTTTATTTATATAAGTATCAATGATTAAATTTTAAAGGTGCTCTGAAACTAAGGCGGAGATGGGGACTGAACTTTGTAATTTTTTTTTATATTTAATAAATATGTAAATAAAATTGCAAATACAAGATTATTTCTAAACGAAATTACTTGACTCTTTAATGTTATTTATTATATTTCCATGGTTATTTAATTTGCAATTAAACAATTACGTGACATAATAAAGGTGGGTTATAAATTAATTCATTACTTACTTGATGACATAATAAAAACGTTCATCGTATTGTACAACTTTAGCTATCACAAAATTTTAAAATTTTAATACTTCAAATAGTATATTTATATTTTCGCTAAAAAAAAATTAATAAAAAACATTGCTTACAATACACACACTTGTGATTCTGTACAGTAATAATAATGAGTCTTGTATTGTATTGTTTCGTATTGTATAGTATAATATTGTATTTCACACATCAACAGCTATCAAAGTTAGTTAACGGCAATAAATTGAAGTGGCAGGTCATAGGCCATGTTCACATCGCGTCTCGAAACACCATGATAGTTTATTGCCACCCATAATTACTGCTTTACCGGTTATTTCACTATACACAAACAATAGATAAGGCCGAGTACACAATACCTACAAATAGGGCTGCCATCACCGAATTCCGGAAAGGATTCCGGATATATCCGGACACTTGGAAAAAATGTTGGATTTATCCCGGTTTTATAATATTGACGTAGTAAAAGAAAACTTTGAATTATCTAACGAATTAAATGATTTTTTGGCAGTTTCAATGCCTACCTAATTCAGATTTGTTTTATCTACTTTATTGCTAATCTTTAGTTAGATCGGCTTTTTCCGGACGAAAAAAAATTCCCGGATGCTTTCGAAAAACACGCACGGATGACCCCCGGACGTCTTCTAAACCAGGAAAAATCCAGGGGAAACTATTATAATTATAATAATTTTATATTATAAAATTTTGGCGTTACTCACTTACTATTGGTTCCTAAGTGGTAAATAACTGAATTTGTAACTCAAACGGCTAGCAACCCTACGTTCAACTTAACTGTCTAGGTGGCTAGCTCGCACGTTGGATTATGGTTTTATGGCATGTTATTGTTAAATTTTAATGTATTGATGAGCTCATAAACTATCTTCAACCACTCCAAGCAACAGATTTCGAAGCTCATCTATAAACAATCAAAAGTTCACAAAAGATTATTTTAAAACGTAATTTCAAACTAACGGTTCTCAAAGATACCGGCTATTTTTTATTGGATTTTTTTAATGTAGTTGCCAACTTATAATAAAAGATAACTGTAAGTGGGATTAATTGTTTAAAGTTAAAACTGATACTGATAAACATTTAGATCAATTAAAAATATTACATTACATACTTAATAAATAAGTAGATTTTAAATAGCTATCCTTGTAGTAAGTCCTCCAAATGTTAAAGGAAACTCTAATAGAAGGTAACTATTTACATACAGATAAAATTATTAAAAAAAAAAAATTTACTCTGTATAACACTTTGTATACCATCTAGTAACAGAAGCTTTGATACTAGATACCAAGTTTTTTTTAAATTAATTCTCCGGACAAACCGGTATTACCAAAGACAGATCATTCGTGACAAGAGCACTAACCAGAAATTATCTTAACGTACAGTTAAATCTCACAATGAGATATTAATATCGATGTAACTGCACAAGCACTCTTGATACTTGACAGATGTTCAGCCATTCTGCATGACTAGGCAGTTAAAAAGAAAACAAAAATGCTAAGTGTATACTGTAAAGCAAATGTTATGATGTAATAAAAAGAAAAAAAAATTCTTCTTGTATTGAATTTTATTAATTTTATTTTACTTTATTTTGTATTTTACATTTTTTACAGAAATGTTCGCTTCAGTGAACAAACCTAATAGTGTGATGTCTGATATAATTAGATTCGGAGTATTAAAACAACGATTGTGTAATCGCGAAAAGTATTAATCCAATTAGAAATGTACAGTATACTTGAACCGGGGCCAAAAAAAGCAGGGAGTAATCAGACGTATGTTTTCACGTACTTTTAACTCAACATTTATTTGATCATCCTATATTATTGTTGCCGACAAAGGATTTTTCCATAGCTAACTTTATTTTATAGTGTTTATTTATTCTCTGAAGTAAAATATTGGTAAAGAGGTAACTATAAGTGGATTATGTCTTGTAATCTCAATCTTCAATTAATAATAAAAAACAACAGTAAATAAAATGGTAAGTGACGTAGCTATGACAAAATTAATTGATGTTAACAATCCTTATACGCATACGGATGACAACAAAACGGTTAGTACCCTGATTAAAATTACAGTAGGTGTTATACAAACTCATACTACCTTTTCGCTTCAAATATATAGTAAAGATAAATAAAATCCCTAACTGTAAACAATAACAAAGTGACATATTTGGGGAGACAATAAAATATTTATAAAACACCAAAAATATTGAAGTAGCGTCACAGTTTCCTGATATAAGGGCATGATTCAGCGAAAGCGGAGTTAGTGTTGCATTATGAGTCAGATCTTATTCAAGTTTTATGTGTTACGCTTCCATACGACATCAGTTTTGATACTATTTTACATTATCACAGAGCAACGGATTCTGTATCATATCGGACAGTGATTCGATGAAAAGTTGATGAGACGGTATCTACCGAAAAAGAAATATGTGTATCAAAAATTATATCTAAACGAGTCATTCTAGGCTAAATATAGGAATATGTAATCGGGTGTAAGAAAATGTCACCGTCAGTGGCGATGAATTGTAATTTCATTAGGAGTATTTTGGATCAAAAAATTATTGTAATTTTTTTAGAAATTATAATCTTCGTGGGATTGACATCTTTCGTTCTTAATAAGAAGTCCTTACATAAACACTTACTGATGATTTAGTTGATTGCCAAACTGATTGTTATGTATTCGTTCAGTACATTTTGTGGTGCTTTAACTATGTTTTGTGATGGTGCAAAATTCCCTCTGAAGCTCGGTTATCAAAGGACTATTCCCTGAAACATTACAACTACTAACCAACCCGCAAACACCAGAGTGGCTATGACCTTAATCTCTTATTCTAAGAGCAGTCCCGATCCTAGCCAATCTGTAATGGGTTCTTTTTGAAACATTGTAAGGTCCAATTTGCAAGAAACTGTGTCGAGGCGTCTTAGTACTTGATTTTACTCGAGATTTATTGGCATTGCAGTAGGTATTCACAACAACGCAGTGCGCTATTAGTCATCGTGTTTACTCTTTATTTTAATTCTGCGCACAAAAGCTTTCCGTCGTCTTAACCCAACTGAAACTGTCATTGACAAAGATTGAAGAAATACTGTTAATTTTGCTGATAAACTTAACTGCGCGTCGTGGGATCCTTAATGCGATTTGCCGATAAGTCGAAACACTGAAACTCAATTAAGGAAAGGTTGCGTTATCAGAAACGGCGAAGGTAGATTTGGATAAAAGGACAAAAAGGACCACAATACAATCTTAAGCTCTTATCGTTGGCAGTCATTTGTCGGCGACATTCCGGGAATGGCGGCGGCGGATGGCCTAATTGACTTAGTCGCCCACACTATATCATAGTATCATTAACGGGCGACGCCTCTAGGAGCCCCTTTTGTTCTCGACAAGTTCCAACAGGTACTACCTGTACTTCTCGCCAAAGCAGGCGATGTTTTCCCAAAATATTTTACGGCAAAAAATTTACCTGAGACCCTTTTGTCCGTTGCTTTTAACAGGTCGGTAAAAGTTAAATGTTTCGCTGGCAAATTACGTAAGGTTGGCTAGAGTTGAGTAATTAGCCAGATTAGTTATTACTTCTACGATCCGAAAGCGGCTGTTGTATCCGCTATTAAAGCTGTCACCGAGCTCCTATCTAACGTGTTCTACATGCCAGTTAATTGGTTACGGTGGCCATGCCTTTAAAATACCTCAGCAATTATATGTGTCAACAAATATTTTAAAATTAATCGAGTACCTACTAAAGTTTCCAAACAATATATTGAGAGCTGGTTTGGACTTGGTCTATTGTTTTTAGATTTACTTCAAATTATTTAAAGATGACTCATCAATCCTATCGTCTACCTGTCCACGACATTTTTAACAACTAACCTCTCCATCATACATTGTCACTTGACATTCTTGTTCCACTCATTATTCTCTTAATGGATTTCGAGAGCTCTTTCCTATCTCTGTTGGTTTAAGAGCTTTCAATAGCATGAACGTTACATTGATTGATAAGTGTTATCGTGTTGTTTCTTAGTCCTTGAAATAAATAGAATTAAATTAAGCACCTGCTTTTAGTGTTATCAATATATAGCTTATTTCTTTCCCCCTTTCAACTACGGCCTCTTTTAAAACATCCAAACATCCGTTTGGGAATTGTTACCATCCATTTGTGTACAATGGTTTACACATCAATTATCTAAGAGCATCTCGGTTGCGGTGTCCTCGGTTCTAATGGTCTAAAATTACCTATTCGGGGCACTCCCAGGTTTCCGTTATCCAGAGTAGACTTCCGGCGACCTGTAAATTGAAGCAGACAGTTATAAATCTCGTCGAGAACGAAAACTCCGATATGGCTTTCAGCTTCGTCGAAGGAGTAAAAATAGGGACCGGCTAAGTTGAAGTTCGTGTCGTTCGATAAGATTTTGTAGTTTTTGTGGCACCGGGACAACTTCCAAAGATAGCGGGCCTAACTCGAGATAATAAAACACGGCCCTCGAGAGGTTTGGGTATCTTTTAGGATTAGAGGCGTGGGTTCTGTTTAGATAACTACGTTTCGGTCGCTTGTTTGTCTCGAGCACACTGCGTCTGAGATTTGCCGCTCTAGTTAAGACACTTCCATAGTTTTAAAAGTACATCCATCGAGCGAGCGTCGAGATTTATTTAGCGTGGATACAGTGGCGTGTTCTACATACTGGATTTCATATTCAAGTATGGTCGGCGGCTGGCTAGCATCTGTTATCGAAACTGAATTTATGTTTTTCGTCTTTCAAACGCACCTGCTAGGAGAATAAATATAAACCGTATACGATGCTACATTACATTACAACATCGATATGCGCATTCCGAGATTTTCTCAGACAATCGATTCGTGTTTTGAATGTTTATTCAGTTAATAGTAGGTACTGTGTGTTGAGTGCTGGTATTATTTATTCATCGTCGAAGTTCCGAGTGGTTTGTCCACAAGATTTGGGTGCTAACGTATCGTTGTTCAGTGATTAATGCCGTGTTTGGAGCTGTAAAGGCGCCGCTCTTCCGCCTTATCCCCGCGAGCCATATTTAAATTAAATCTACGTCGGTACCGGCATCTGTCCGAACTAAGATATTTATCACATCGCCTGCCGCATGTAACGTGTCAAAATGAACGGGATCGTTGCGTTTGCGGATACATTTTTACGACACTCCTCTCACTCGCTCGTATGACAAACGAGAGGGACACCGCGATTATAGTGCTAGAATACGACTTTATCGCAATGTGATAGAGCGTTTATTTGTTTGTTTGTAAGCAAGGAGCACTTTCGAAGTATCGTAATGACTCGCTACGGTCGCATGAGCGCATTCAGAGCTGGCGTTCGTTGACAGAACGTCATAGTTGCTGGTTGTGTTTTTTGATTTTCGACCTCAACACATTGGGTTAAAGTTCAATTCAATATGTCCGACTAACGTTATGTTGTACCGCAGTGATGCGTGCACGGCTTATCCTTGCGTCGTGGCTGGCGCCGGCGCCGCACTTCAGCGCTATTTTTTCCCACTGTACCACGCTGTTCATAATTTATTCATTAAATCTGTAATTTATGTGCCATTTATAAGCGAACGTAATTTTCTACTTTGCGGCTTTATCCGTCGTTTTTATTGTTCTCTCGTCACAATTGGCAGTCGGGCGCCTGTCATTTAATGACTCTATCGCGTGTCTGACGCTTCATTGTGTAAATTATCCACTTTCCACGGCTTAGGCCCGTTGTTACGGCTGGCTTCAATCGATTAGCAGTCCACTATAAGATACGGGGATATTTTAACTACCAGGCCTCGTATATTACTATGTTAAAGTTACATTATAGGAAGAACAGCGGTAAAAAAAGTGCAGAAGAAAATTGACACTTGATTAAAAGCTAGAAACTATTATCAACCAACGTGGATATTAAAATCTGCTACCAAAAAGCTGGAAAAGAATGTGTAGTAGAAACAAATGATACTGCAAATTTTCTTGCCCAACGAACCTTCCATTGTACTTAAGAAAATTTTCATTGACTAACCATTATGAACCTTAGTTACTTAAACTCTGATTTAGATAATCAGTCTGGATAGGATAGTTTTAGAGTAATGACAATACTCATGTCGTATAATTAGACTGCTGACTTAAGGGTACTGGATAGAATATTGAAAGCTGTTGATTAATCTATAATCATCCATAATCAAAAGTCGTCAAATTGTAAATAGCAGTAATAACAGAGTTTGGTAATGATTATTTTCACACAACATTAAAGCAATTTCGAAAAGTTTCACTTTATCTTTCAAATGACAACAGAGAATAGGGCCTATCGGAAATAATAAACTATTGATATGAATGGTAGGCTAACGTTATCTACTAACAGGTAGGTAGGTATGACTGTCCGTTGACTGGAGATAGGAGAGTTTATTACAATACTATGAGTTAAGTCTTCAGATAGCATTTTGTATATTAATTCCATTCACCTGGTGTTAAAGATAAAATGTGGCATGAAATTATACCGTTTGCAAAATAATCTGTTATGCCGTTAGCTAATAACATTTATAAAGATTAAAAAATTGTATCCAGCAAAATGTACGAGAAATTAGTAAAGGTAACTTAGACAAATAAAAAGATTTAATATAACTGTTCATTAGATGTTGTAAAGTTTTTTAATATTAGTAGCCTTGTTAATAAAAAATTGTTTTGGAGAAACTACCTACTTCTTTTACTATACTGTGAATTTTGAACAATTTTTTTTTACTATTCTTTCTTTCGTCTTACGATTTCCAGACAGTCATTAATAAAATTAAGTCACCACTATAAGTGGTTCGATAAGACCACTTAGTTAATGAGTAACCGTTATTATCTAAGGGTTAAATATTGGTTTTCGTTGTTTACATTGCTAGCTTCTAACATTACATTTCTACGATCTGTTTGTTAAATTTAGCCTGTTTGGTTACCAAGTTCGCGTGAGCACCATTTTGTAGTCCGACCTTGTATTAATGCTAGACGCTCATCAGGTTAAGAAGTTATTCTATTGTTTTAATGTTAAGATGTGATTTAAATGCAAATCATAAGTAGTTTTAAATAAATAAAAAAAATACTGGCTGGTTCTGTTGTCTATTATTTTTAGTCTTAGTTGGAAGTTTCTTTGTGTTTTTTTAGTAAGTAGGTAAATTCTACATTCGATTTTTTTTTAATGTTTAATGCAAATAGACTTTGTTATAGATACACAGGACAATTTTCTTTGTATGTCTGTGTCTATACGGACATCACGCGTTTTTACATGTGCGATAGTTTTAGGATACTTTTTATCGCGAGTAACGTTTTCGTTCCCGCGGGATTTGACGTAGAAGGTCTACCGAAGAGAAGCGAAAGCCAGCACTAGTCAATTACATTTTCTGTTTAGCGGAAACATTAAGGCAACCGGAGCAATTCAAATGAAGTTGCCTAGTGTGAGTTACACCTATGTTCCTACATTGTTGTTAGATGCTAGTGTTTTGTTATGACTGTTCCAAGTACGATGGTAGAATTGCCTTGGGGTTGTGGTTTCTAGGTGACCTTGCAGTCTAAAATGTGTTTCCTGCGTTTACAAGGTCATATGTTGCAGTTGAGAACAAAGAAACATTTTACGAGTACCTACTTACGATTTCACTAACTTTAGGATCAAATTCGTAGATTATGTGTAGATACTTATGACTTTTTATTAATTAAACATATTGATTAATATGTCTTACATCGTTTTAACTCACTTGCAGATCATGATCACGGAAAGTTGGGGGTCAGTGACCTCTATGTATAGTAGGTACTATACAACTCTTAATATAGGATCGGTCAGAATATGTCGTAGAACGAACTGACCGTCGAGTGTTATATAACTTTGTAGGGGAGTTCTCTTTCAATTAAAAAAAAAACTATCCGTCACTCAAAACTATTTATACACTCTCCGGGATAGGAACTTTAAATAGTCTGTTCTTGAAAAGAGTCGGGAATATTTTCAATAGCTCCCACCATTTTATACAGACCCCTCTCAACACCCTCAGTTACCCTGTTTGACCTTAAAGTGGGGGGCGTCAGGGGTCTACTTAAATGGTTGAAAGCTGCGTGAAGACAGACATGGATGTAAACTGAAAAAAGAAATGTAGCGTCAGCAAAGACACTTTATATCGAGTTGTTTTATTAGTTTGAACAAATTGTAATAGACACATGTGGTTATTTTATAAGTAAAGCTCTTATAGGTACGACATGATTAACTATTAATACGTAGGTATATCGCTGAAGTAACATCAAATTTTTTTTTTAATTCGTGGTTAAAATTATGAATTATTACAACAATAAATTATGCTTCAAATCCTTCTGAAACCATACTACATTATGCTGTCACGTTATATAATGATCTGTCTAGAAATGTTCAACAAAACTTTTGTGCAGACCGTACTACAACGCGTGTTTGTTTACAAGACAACGGACGGACAACGGTGGCGTGTAAATAGGAGATTGTTTACAAGTTATAATACACGAGTTAAAACAATAAACAATAGGTCTGTCGTTGCTACTGGTGTTCACACATGTACTAACGTATGTGTCACGTATGTAATAATATAAGTACATAATACCTACTCTATTTACAAAAGATTGTGACTACAAACGTAAACTCTTAACTCTTAAACAGCTGTTACATAAATTTTGTAAAACTTTTTCTTTTAAAGACACAATAAAAAAAACTTTTTAATATGTCTAAGGCCTGCATTGTCTCTTAGCTTTGGCGTACCTAGTTATAAACCCTGTAGCGTTTGTTAGGGTCAATTGTTAGTTTCTTTTTAAAGTAGGTACAGTATTATTTTTTGTGAGATTATAATTATATGAACATTTTGCGATTTTGCATTCTCAAGTTGTGAGTTCTAGTACCTATTATTAACACGGCTGATACGATGATAACTACGCCTCTGTCAGTCGGTTAGTAGGTAGATTGTCTTTTCACTACAATTTCCCTACTCATTTTATTCTTATTACAATTCCCTTTTCAAATATCGTAACTACAGTAATTTCCCTTTATTGTTACAGGTAAGTTATACTTGGTAGAAATGCTTGAAAACAATCGCAGTGCACGCTTCGAGAGCTCAAACAGTAAGTATAGCCTAGACTGGATTCAATGGTGGATATCTCCAATCTTACCCATTGAATTAAGTACAGCTTTTCAAACATAATGCTGTATTTCTACCACATTTTGAATAGGATTTCTCATTCTAATCCTCTTAAATGTTATCTTACGTGTATTTTATTAGCATTTACAATGTTAAGTAAAACAAAAGGATTGGTTAGGTAACTTTAAAGTTCTTATCAATGAAATTGTTCCCAAATAAATTCTTTGAAAAATTTTAAACTTCTTTCTAATAATTTCTATACTTAAAGTCCTTTATTTATTTTTCGTCGTATATTTATTAAAAAAATTACTGAAGAGTTAGAATTTCAATGATCAAATTTATCTCGAATTTGCAATATATTTGTCCTATAAAATAAAGAACAATGACCGCTTATTCAGTCCTCTATTCATGACATGAAAATAGCAAACTCCTAAAACGGACAATGGGTACGAAATAACAATAAAAGTATGACATAACTGGTCGAAGCAAACAATACCAAATGTGCGATAGAAATCTTTTATTAGCATAACAATTAACAATCGGCGTTTTTCCGAAGCAGTGGTGGAAAGGACACGGTTTGTTTGCCAAAGTGGCGCCGACAACCGGCGCCTGCGCATCCGCTAGTGATGTGCTGTGTTGGCTGCTTTAATGTAGAACACGATGTTTTAATTTTACTTCTTTTTTTGTTTTCATTATTTTTATATACCTACTACTTTTTTTAAGAAATATTAAACTCTTTAAAGGTACAGTTTACCTATGTAGCAGTAAGGTTAGCAGAAAATTTTTTTGTTGATAGATTTTTAAATATTAAGCAAGTAACATTTGATTGAGTAATCTAATAATGCACTCCCGACCTATCTTTATTTACCTACTTTTAGTACTTTTTTGGTACTTTTGGCAGCATCGTCGGGTATTAACAATATTATCATCAAACCCTGATATATAATATCGTAATAATATTCATTTGAAGTACCTCTTTACTCACATAAATCTTGTACTGATCTACACATAGTAGGTTAATCAAGATGACATTTACTTTGTTATTTTAAACACGCTTGCATCGCAACAACTCGATTGCAGACGCGGTACACTCGATAAATCTACAAGTATTCGATTCATCGATAAATACGCACTTATAATTTCCCGATTTCAATTGCACACTTGTTCGGTTATAGACTTTGTTTTACGGTTTATTTTTAAACGAGTACAACTATCTTTGGCTAAATCAAAGACTAAAATAGATGAAAGTGTGTTTTAATACTGAAATGGAAGTGGTCAGTCAAAACATTCTAGCCATTTTAATTATGAAATTGTTAGCTTATTTGTTGATAAATAAGTTTCTCTTGAATACAGGAAGTGAATTATGTACTGGTATTATTAGCTACTACAATAATTATAGATAATTATAATTCACTATTTCGCTGCAATCTAAAAAGATATCGATTAATTCACCAACTGGCTAGAAACTAAATTAAAACACACACGTATACACTTCATTTCCAAAATTATTTACTGTCCGCATACACCAACATAAATAAGACATCACACCCACGAACAAAATCAAATATTTAGCTTTAAACATGAAATACGATAACTGCATGAATTCAGAATTTTCTGTCGCTAAATTTACAATATATCGTGTGTGTTCAAAACCGCGAACCACAGAGCGTTGCTAAATAACACTTAGCGAAGTATTAGCACAAAATATATTACCGATGTAACTAGGAGCAGCTAGCATCGCAACGTTGAAGCAAGTCGCATAAATTATATAGAGAAACTAGGAAAATCGCTGGCAGTTAAGTGACTCGGCGCCTCTTGCTTTTACAAGTACTATGCGTGCTTCTAGTTTTAGAACTGTGAGTAACTAATTTGCTTTGCATTTGCGTATTTACTTTATCTTTGAGAAAATTGGGCAATACATTATTCTTGAATCTTTGCCACGCTCATGCGGTGGCGTAACTACACAACCTGAGGCCCGTAGCATTAGCTGGGGCCCTCGTAAAATTCATCTTAGTAAAACTAGTTAATAAATATCTGAATACTCTTCAGAAAAAACAAATGTCGACGTTATTTGCTGGGGACCCCTTGGGGCCGGGGGGCCGTGGCATTTTGCCAGTCCCGACACCCTATAGTTACGTCACTGTTCTTATCTAATTATTTTGTTCTATATTGATTATGAAACATCCAGGTTGCGTATTTAATAATTCTAATGTTAAATCTCGTATATTTTAACGATATTTACATTCCCTACATCTCTCCCTAATCCTTTCCTCTGTGCACCCATTACATTGTGTTAGAAATTAGCAAGTACTCGTTCTATAACCATTGTTCCCATTGTGTTGTTCACATCACTATTATCTTTCGGAGACGGACCGCTAATTGCTCTTGCTAATTAATTCGCCTTTTATCTGTTTGCATCCAAAATTATGCTAATATGTACCAAATTTGTTTTGGATAAACCGGTTACTTCATTGCATTAAAGATTAATAATGAATTACAAATTATTTGTTCTTGAATTAGGGTTTCAGTTGGATACCGTTCGTTGGTCTGTACTCCATTATGAGGGTATCATCTAATATTTTTTGTTCCTATTCTACGTATTGTCAGCTCTTATCATTGTACCAAGCATCGCTTCTTTCTTACTCATGTTTGACACGATTCATCTTTTCTTCTGTTTTCTTGAAGAAAATTATAGCTCATTGATTTTCATATTCATGTCGTATCGTATATGCTTCATTAAAAACTATATCTAAATCAGCTTAGTACTTCAAGAGTTAAATGACAACATTCATTTGCACAAACAAAAAACAACATCTAAAATAATAAACGTAACCTAACCTCATAAAACCGCACTATTAGTTTTACTTCAATTAATTACTTTTTTACACTAAAGAAAGTTTAACGACCAGGTGTTTTGAACTCTCCAACTAAATTAACGAGGCCTTACTTCGCCGGCATCACTCATACCTATTATTACGACTATCAAGCGATTAAAATCGTAAATGCGTGCACTGTTTTTTAACCATTAGCTGTATTCGTATGCTGTATTAACGCATACGTTCCATTAATCACTGGTTTTATTTCGCATCTCGAGTTACCCACTGTGTCTGTAATTGTCCGAGAGCCGGCGCCACCGATGCTTGGCTGACTGCCATTGCAATAGCATTCTCAAGGCGCGATTAATTTCGACATCAAAACACCGACAATGGGTGCAACTATCTTTCCATCTGTCAAATGTATTGTGGAGTTTGAATTTAGAATTTCAACTTTTTAATTTTGGTTTTTGGTTTTATTTATGGCCTGTTAGTTTGTTGTTATTGAGTATGGATACGATTACAGGTGTTTTACAACACCTTTAATTTTGAAAATCAGTACCTGTTTTCTTTTTTTACCCTGCGCTGCGCAATGAGCTATATTTTTGTTCTTTATCACCTTACAATTTTGAGCAATTAGGTTTTTTATTTTTCTGTTAAAGAATAAAGATTTCGAAAGCTATACTTTTAGTTGAAATTAACGACAATAGGTTGTAAAGCGAAATCTAATCACATCTTTATATGGAGTAAGCCTTAAACTGCAATTTTTTGCATTGATTGTCATTAGTCAATGTTTGTCGTGCAATGCATGACAATTACTGAGCATCTTGGTGGGAGGGGTGAGTCGATTGTGCCATCGGAACTTGGATCGCAGCCATCGCTCTCCAAGGTGTTTGAGTTATGTACTGCTGAAATACCCGATTCGATTGTTGATAATATCTTTTCACGCGGCTGAATTACTGCGAGATCTGACTTTGTGGGTGCGTGTTTATGTCGATTGGTCTTTTCTTGTAAAATGTTAAATCACTTTCCCGTGTTGTATTTTTGTCGTCTTTCCTTTTAATACATGTGAAAATTCGTGAAGTTTTTTGGATGTTTTTTTTTTTCTCGATTTACGTCACGTGTATAATGAGAAAGGTCTTGGCATACATTTAGGCTTAAATGTAGGTATGTTTCTCCGGGATGATTTTAACTTTTAAAATTTGGGATTAAAACAGATATTAAGGTTAGACGGATCTGAATGAAACTTAATTCTGGCAGAAAACGTCCTAGATCATCGAAGTTCTCCTATTAAATAAATATCCAGATATTTTACAAGATCCCTCTTTACTTGCGTAGCCACAGATGCAATCAATAGGCCAATTAAATAGTATAGCTTATAGACTATGGCACTTGGTTAGTTCATGTACCGTTTCAATATACTCCCTACTTGTACACTGCATACGTCTAAATACAATCTATTGTTAAAGAAAAACTGTTCGAAAATCCAATCCAAAGCTAGCTTTCCATCAGTAATGACCATAATTGAAGCTTAGCTCTCTCTCATGCTAGTTAAAAAGTAGAAACCGTTTGACAATGGGACGAGGCCCTAACGAGGCAATCAACACACAAACATATATCGAACTTTTGATTGCCAACCTTCTTCAGTGTCTAGTCTCACTGACAGCGGTTGAACGATTTTTGAGAGAAAAGATACTGTCTTCAACCCATTAACGGCTCAGTAATGAGCACGGGTCTCTCCTCGTAGCTGAGGAAGCCCAGAGCATACATCACGGCGCTGCTCCAGTGGCGGACAAAGATTCAAAGATATCAATGATATCAAACAAAAAGAAACAGGTATGTTTATTACATTGTTTTTGCTTCAGGGAATGAATGAGACGACAAAAAAGAAACACTCGAATATCTGATTTTGTGGAAAAAATTCGCCACAGAGCTACAGAAAATATTTAGAATTTATTTTAAGTCGGAGTTAAATCCATACTATTTAATCAGACCTAAATCCAAAGAAAAAAATAAAAGTAGGTACCTACTAATTAAATCTGAAACTTATTATCATATACCTAAACCTTTTTTTCTTTTGGCGTAAAATCATATTTTTTCTTGTATCGAAATCTTCTTTATCGCTCAACCGCGTGTACTATAACACTAGCCGAGTGTACGTACAGACAGACGGACCAATTAGAGGCCCGTGAAATTGTTTTTATAGTATTTTCTTGCGTCCAGCCTGCCCTTAATTGATATGTCCAGCGCTCCGCTCGGAGTGCCCATTAGTGAAGATTACTCAGTTTTGAATGATACTTTGTATTTGTACTACATCAGTTACTTTGTATTTGAGGTTATTTCCCGCGAAGTTATTTATTTTTTACCCGCGGAAAAGTCGATAAACAAAATATGGAATTTATCCCAAGGGAACCTATACCTAATCGGGACACAATCTATCCTATGTCCTATTGCTGGATGCAAACTATCTGTGTGCCAAGTTTCAGCTTAATCAACATCCACACAAACTTTCAAATTTATAATATTAGTAGGATTTAACCTACTTGCCATGTTTGTGAGTCGATTTATTTTGGATGTAAGTCCTTAGTAAACAACCGAAAAGTTTCGCTATAAATTGCATACCCATTTGTCGTCTTCATGATAAAATTCCGTCTCATTTTTACGCCAAATAAAAACAGACCAACTATTCGCCCCATGGCTGGCTGGCATCATCTTCATCAAGAAATCACAAAACTCGCTCTAACTTTAAGCTGAACTCATAGATATACGGGTTTCCTAAAGGAAAATACATCTTTACGGCTTACCCACATAGCAACAAGTGATGGTATTTTATAAACACCCTGCAAATGAGCCTAGCGTGTTATCATGATAAATGAAGCTATTAACTACAGTTCGTCGGCAACTCCGGTACTGAATACCATAGTATTAAGGTCACACGATAAATGTGTTCAAATTGATGCACTTGGTTTTATTTTTGGCTCAATGTAGATTTGGGTCCGTAGTCTATACTATAATAAAACAGTAAAATAAAGTTGTCTGTACATTGAGTATATTTACAAAAAACTAATCTAGAGTGACTCAAAAACAGTAACTGAGTATGAATCTAC
>LGAG01001644.1:97317-109612 GCA_001278395.1 Lerema accius
TTTCTAGTTTCTAGTATACGACAGCTTTATTGAAATACAATATTATTCATGTTCACAATAGTATCTACCTAATATTATTACTTATTATAATTTAGCTTACACGAATATATATGGTAATATTCATATTAGGTATTTGTGTAGTTAGAAAATATCAAATATCAATTGACTTCTTTAGTTGAATTTAAAATGCTCAAAACAAAGACTAGAGTTTCATTCATTATTTAGTAAAAGTTTCATCATATTAATTTCCAATTACACTTTTTTTTTCACAGACATCCATTTGTTTCTTTTACTAATGAACACTTGAAATATGCCGTTGTACTTACAGTAACCTTAATTAAATCCTGTACAGTAAGTGGCGAGCAACGGCGAATGATAAACAACCACCGTTTAATGTCAATTAGAAGAACGTTAGAGAATTACTGTGTAAATAATTATCACGGTATCTCCATTACTAGAAATGGACTCTAAGTCGAGGAGTTAAGGTTGATATTAATGTGTAGAGAGAGTAATGCTAACGAGCTCCTGTTGTAGTTTTAGCAAAATTGTGAAATATTGCTTTGTTTACATTACGTATGTATCTATCGATAATTTATGTTTTAAATGTATTGAAACTTATTTACATAATTTTATGGTTAATTAATGATTTGTCCATTTCTGGTTATAATTAAAAGCCCTTTATTTCCTACTTGTTACCTTTGCATACTATAAAAATTACATGATAGGACAATAGGTATTATCAACCATTTTTAATTTCAGAATACTCAAAAAAAAATTATTAACCTGTTAAAAAAATTTAGATAAAAGTCCTCCACAGAAAAAAAAGAACAGAAACATTTTCATTACTATATTGCCTTTAACCTTAACCTAAAATGAGTGCAGATTGCAGAACTGATCAATTCCATGCGTCTTTGTCAATATTATACCCATTTTTAATGGTTTTAATACATACTCTACTCTAGGTAATAGAGGTATATAGTAAGCAATGCTACGCTTTCTCTACACAAATGCCCGAATAATTTAACAATCATTATGTTAGTGGAAACAAAGAAACGCCGAAGCTTCTAATCACGCAACTAACTGCCTTGGGAGTTGAAGGAAGGACCGAACAGGATTACATTTGATTACGACGAATCGTGATGGGAACCTCCTTTAAACCGAATAAACTTGTAGGTACTCCTGTCCACGTTAAGATATAGGGTACTTTGCTGTAGTAAATAGTAAATTTAATAAATAGTTATAGGTATAAAGTACGTATTGTTCCTGAAAATTAATCCTTCATTGTGCGAATTTTTTGACACAAAAAATGTAAGTTACAATTTTTATCCATATCCTCTGAATCATTTGCAATATTAATTAAATTGTAACTAAGTATTAAATAATCAAGAAACGAACAGACAAGATGTATAGTATCAAATAAAATTTGATTTATTTATCAACACACTCGCTATTTTGCCTAATAGCCGATTTCAATGATAAAATCTATCTATGCAAAATCTCAGCCTAAATTAGTAAATAACGCAATATACATGTATATTATTTAAATAAAATACAATTTATCTACGCCGAATCCATAAAACAATTTCTGGGAACATCCTAAAATCGTTACTAGGGCATCAAATTCACACAATGGGTACAGATATGTTATAAACAGGAGGCTTCGTTAGTGGGCGTCTAACCTATAATCAGGGTCGTTTCGACCCCAACGAAATACCTTAGTGATTACAGGCGGTTAGTTGTTAATTCCTAATCATAGAGCCTTTTATGAGGTCCAACCGAATCAACGATTTAATGTCATTTTCGAATTTTAAACCTTTGTAGAATAGCACTTTCGGGTTAATTGTCTGGTGGAATTATACAGCTGAAGGGTCAAATAATATGACATTATGTTTATGGCTTTTCCTGTGTATTTTTTGGGTGTAATTTGGTTTAATTTGGGTCACAGTCCAATGATAAAGTTGTTGCTCAATATAAGTCAAAATATACCTATCTACCGATCATTATTTTGATTTTACATTTTTACCCAGCTGTGGAAAAAAGAAGGTTTATTTTTTGAGCCCACGTACCTATGTCTCTATATGCATTTCTTTAGGCTGTTCTATAGCTAAATTATTTGGCGGATTTCAACATCATAAAGTGTCCTTAGATTCGTCTCCGTTATGACAATGACTTAGGCAAAATTTATTTTATTACGGCGCCTCTAACCCCCCAAAAACGTTTAAGCTATCTGATCTTTCATTATTCTATTAATTACTATTACTAATATAATCCTACAAATATTATAAATGTGAAAGTTTGTAAAGATGTTTGGGTGTTTGTCCCTCCTTCACGCTCTAACAGATAGTTTGCATCCGGGAATACGACATAGGATATATTTTATCCCGATTATAGGTTCCCTTGGGATGAATCCGATATTCTTTTAAACTACACTAAAACTGAAGCTAAAGCTACGTGTAAACTATAGCAGGTGACTTCGTCGGCGCGGCAGCTGCGCAGTCTCATCAGTAACCGCAAGTGCTATGACTTGTATATCGAATGGAACTCGAAAGCTGGTATACAAGGTGTCTTGGACATTATATATTTATTTATCTGTATCTTTATGGGTATCGTGAATATTTAATCGATTTTATTTATATTCGAATGACTTGAACTTCGATTCGATATGTTTATTATTCACATTCAAATACCCCTATACTATAAATGGCCCAAATGTGACGAAGTCGAAAACTACACTTTTTTTGTTTTTTACCTGTATAATATTTTTTTTTCTTTCAAACCAGGAACATTTTTTTTAACTTAATCCGAAATTACACCTCATGTCATTCCCCCCTAAACTTTACTTAGCCCTTACTCACTTGCTTACCTACTTAATAAAGAATGCTTATTGCTTACCTACATAATACTTGAATGGATGCTTACCTCCATAATTATTGACTTTGTTATTATCATTTATTTATCCGTCAATACCAATATCATATTGTAAACACAGTCAATATTATACTTGACTGTAGCAATACTGTTTAAGTTAAACGGACCTGTCATATGGACCGCACGCGTTTCATATCATTGTTAATTGCTTGTCAATGCCCCATACATGATAAAATCTCGGTTAGAACATCGTCTGTCTCACTCTTACTGCTAGAGTAAGCATTCTGTCTCATTCCCACATCTAGAGCTACGTTGTATGAGTGAACCCACAGGGCGTAATTTTTTATTTAAATTTCTACAGAGGTAGGTATCATTGGCTCTGTAACTTGGTCAATAGCTTGATGGGTGACCGCAATGACTTATAATGTTTATGCCCAGGAAATGAGATGAATATGAATTGAATAAAGAAGTCATTCTAGTTCTTAGAAGTATTAAGTAAATAATTACCCCATTTTTGGGAAAAATGTTGGTAAGTAAACAAGCTTTCCCCTCCCGTTTTTGCTACTTATTTGCTTCCTTCCAAATATTTTTTCTTTAGTAGTAGTATAGAGAATAATTTAAAAAAACATGTTATGATCTCTATATGGATAAACATGCCTTGCTTTACTGAAATTTAAAAAAAATATTCAATGCACAAACTTTAACCCGTTACAGTTTTATTATAAGTAAAGAATCAATATAGATGTCTTTGTAAAACCTACCATAGGCCACTTGAAAATTTCAATAAAAGTATATCAGTTATCACACTACGGACTGGCGATGTATTGTTAGGTTTTTGTGTTATCAGCACTTTATAGAATAGTCCTTTGTTAAACTCTAACTATAGATTTTAATACAAGCATGGTAACATTTCCGACATTTGATTCTTGAAAATGTAATAAATAAAGCTGCTAGTTTTTTCTGTAACAATGCTTTTGATCTAGTTTTGTAAATCTACTTATAAAATGACTTGATAATATTATATTTGTACGTAGAGTAGATTTTTTATAATATAGAGAAAAAAATATGAGTTGAGGTCATTGCCACTTATTCTAAAAGTAAAATAAAGTCATTGTTGATGTTTATTTCAAGGATTTTTTAATTCAAATGTTGGAATGAATTATTTATTTATGTGTAGTAAGTTGTCCTTAAATAATACTACTACGGCCTATATTAAAATTTATATCTCACGATAGGGATCGATCTTGAACTAATCTTGTTGATCTCAATTTTGTGACCAGAATGTTAATTTGTATCATCGCGAGCAATTTTCGTTACATTTTCCCAGTTGCCTTTGATTATTACCTACTGTATAAAACTAAATAATATAATTAATAGGTTATACACTTATAGATTGGTAAATTAATGATTTGAACGTTAGCCTTCCGAACGATAGATCCCGAGTTTAAACCCGGCTTACCTATAATTTTCAAAGACTTATATGCATATTAGGAACTAATTATCACTTGCTTTGGTATAAGAAAACATCGTAAAGAAACCTGCACATCTAAAAGTTCTCAAGGGTGTGTGAGGTCTGAAATTCAAGGAGACCTAGGTGTGGAGCTATAAATGTATAGTAGGTACTATTTATTACTAAATACTTTGATTCCTTTTATAACCCATCGGTTATTCGTTAGATGTAACTGTAAGCAAAAGTACCGTTGGTAATTAATGTTAAGTACAATAAAATGGTAGTTTTGGTACGCAGTGAACTAGTCCAGTAATGCCGTGATAAGTAGAAAGGTAAACTTGAAGAAGCGCCTCGGTACAAACTCTTCCGACTAAAACAAATATTTGAACTGTAGATTGTCCAAACCATAGGCGATAGCGTTTTAATATCCGAATTAAAGGGTGTAAAATAATAAAGGGAATAATTACTGTAATGGTGGTCGAATAAATGAAGCGACATGTCAAAAACCGTGATTTACAGAAGAGCGTAATTAATGATTAAATTGCTTGAAGAATTATTATTATCTGTACTATGATTTTTATTATGTATATCAGTTATTTTACAATTGTTTAAAAAAATAAATTAACAAGCAAAATAGGTCTAACTATTCTATTAAACTCGCGACTCAATTGACCCGTTTGTATATTAGCAGACTCTCTTAAAATGACAAGATGAAGAGTTCTTACGTTTAATATTGCGTTTGTTGCGTGTATGCGTGTGTGCGTGCGTTAATATGTGTGTCTGTACGTCCGTATGTCGCTCCCGCCTATGCCTTAATCCAAACAAACAAGCCTGTTAGATGCGGTGTACGTGTGGCCCTCGCAGCGGGTGCATTGGGCCCGGTTTGAAACATTGACCGCTACCCTCACATTACAACACTGATGAATTTAATATTATTAATATAGCTAGCTACGTGGGACTGTTTCAAACACTCGATATGTTAATGGTGCATTGAATTTATTTCATGTGTGTTATATGAGTATTGAGAGATTCCCACTGTGATGATTTTATAAGCTTTAGGTATTAAAAGACTAGAAAGTTCGATTTTGTTTGAAGTAATATACGATATAAGGTACTATTGTTGTACTAGTTATCATAAACATTTGTAATAGTATAGTTTTGTAAAGTAATTAAGCAAAACTGATGTATCGCAATCAAAGTGGATTCTGTAAATAATTACCGGCAATTAAAATAGTTATATGCTTCATTTAATGTTAGTCCTAGATTTTTGATTCAATATTTAATTATTACATCGTTAAAACCCACTACTGGATTTCTCTTAAAAAGAAGTAGCATACACAGGTTCATTTTAGTTTGTGTGATTTTTTTTTTAGTTTAAGTGTCCTATACATATCTAAGTTTGTGTGTTTGTGTATGTGTTCATGTGTGTGTGCGAGCAATGTACTTGTATTTATTGCTAATGTCCAGTAAGGAATGCTCCTATGTCATGCCTACGTATCTCATTTTATCTTAGTGCGGTTTTTGAAATCAAATACGAGTTCACAAAGTAATTAAATATACCTAATTATATATCGGTCTGTCTGCACAAAGCACTGCTACAGGTCTCGATCGGCAATTATGGGTAAACGATTACGTGCCTACCTGCCCCGCTGTCCCTTGTCGTAGGGTTGCCAAAAATATAAGTGTGTAATAAAGCAAATAAGTATTGCAATTTCTTAACTTTTAATTCGCAAATATCGCAAGTAAAGATTCGTGACGCGTTATTTTATGATAAATTTAGTAACACATAATAAAAAATATTTTGATGTCACGTACCTATTATAGATTTACTTGAACAGCAAAACTGATTTTCTTTTTCATAAAAAATTTTTGGTTAAATAAATTAAGTTTACCTAATATTTTATTAACTGATAGTTGAAGCCTATACTTAACAATCTTTACTTTGTAATTCTACGCCTTATACAAAACAAAATATTTCGATGTTACAATAAACAGTGATCTATAATTCTATAGCAATATAAACTTAAATATCAGTTTGAATTTAAAAAAAAAAATGTAGAATATCTGACAACCCTACCACTAACGCCCTCTGCTGGGGGCATATTTATTTTCCACATAATAAAGGGCTTTACCGAAACCGCCTGCCATTATCGAAATTATGATGAACTTGCTATATATTTGCACAGGTACAAGATTGTGAACATAAAATTTGGTTTCGCTGTCTTTGATTTTCTGAAGCCGGTGCATGAAATGGTAATGACATTTTAACTTGTAATGAAATAACAATTAAATGACATTTTATTATAGTTTTTAAACACAGAATAATTATATCTATTTATGTACCTACTTCTTACATTAGTCCAGGATCTTTTGGTGGTAGGATAAGAGCTAGAGTAGTACGTCTAAGAATTAAATTTTATAATTAGTATATTATTCTAGAATCAACTGACTTATTCTAGGATCCAATAAAAATGTAAATTTCGCCTCGTAGATTTCACTTTACAATTGACATCCTAGTTATTCTAAAAGTGTGCTAGAAAACGTAAAAGTCAACCTCAATTAAAAAAAATATCATTACGCAAACACAATAGAATTATCATCACCATGCCATAACTCATTTCCATTTCACTGCGGCTATCAATTATTATGACCATGAATTTTGCATTTGACCGAATGGCTAAAAAAGTCAATTGATCACGTTTGCCGGCTGACTGCGTGACCAACGCTTTGGAAAACATGGGTTGCCAATTCAACCAGGGTTGATAGGTAGGTGAGTCTAGTTGCTCATGACAAATTACTTTTCAGTTGCCGTTCACGCAAAACAAACCTTCAAAGTGTATGGTAATGATATTTCCTTCCGGGTCGAATGTCACTCCCATAACGACTAAACGGGCAGGCAATCTCATCTAGTCACTGAATTGTAAGCAAATTGTTTTATTGGTAGTGTAAATAAAACTTTTTTTCTTTTCCCTCCTTGATCAACAACTCTATTATGGTCTCAACCATCTTTTATGTTACAGATGGCTTTGAACGATGATAGCCACTTAACATCTCGCGTGACTTCTGCTAATTTGTCGTAATTTTTACTAAAAATCTTGAATACAATTTGAAAATTAAGAATTTAATTAAAATCCCTCTTACCTAAAACTATGGAGATTTTTGTTGTAGTATAAGAAAAATTTGAACTCATTGGTTATTTAAATTTTACTTCTTAAAAGTAATTATTAACATCAACCTATTTAAATTCGATTTCTGTAAAAACTTAAACACCCCTACTTTCTACTGGTAATGATTCAATCGATTGCAATGAACTCATTACCATAGCTCATTAGTCGTTCGATTATAATTTATCATTGCACGATGAATCGGTGGAACATACGTGAGCGAGTTTTTGTCGCAAATTTCAACCTGCTTTTATGGTAACGAAGTATTGCAGGCATGCGGTTAAATTGATTAAGTGGTCATTGTAGTTCGTGGATGGTGGCGATATATATCAGCGTGTACTAGATATAGACACGTTGTTTTATAAAATTTTGCACTTTGTTAGCCTTAACCCTATTTTGGCTCAGTGGCCATTATGAATACCACAGATTAATACCTAACTAAATTTGTATTTATTTTTATCGTAAATTTTCCATCGCTCAAGAAACCTAGGCGATTTTATTTTTTGGTTTATTTTATCATTTCTGTGGTCGAGTTTAATAGTTTCATTTTCGTATTATTTCTCAGCAAAATGATGTCACAAAATACTGGCTGAATATTAATTATAATTTGTTTTAGGAACTAAGTAATTTTAAAATTTTATTTACACTTAAGCGTTCCTAAGAGGTCGTTGACATTATTTAGTTTTTCTACAATACAAATTAATTAGCATTAATAAATTAAATACCAAGCGAAGTACTTAAAGTTTTTATGCATAAACCATGAATAAATTAATTTAGAAATATTTTTTGCAAGATGTTCTACTACATTTCGTATCCATAAAAATTTATTGAACGCTTCCGTGTTCTGGTGAGATGTCGTGAGATTTGACTTAACTCCCATCCTTTAATGACGCGTGATATTTTTAAAATGTCTTTGTAAGCTAAATGTGTTAGAGATATTCTAATAAAAATCTTCATAAATATTTTCTCTTTACTTAATTTTTATTATTTACTTAATTTCAGCCAACGTTCTGGTTTGTTTGTCATTTCTCGCGAAAAAAGTTTTTCCGATATTCACCGCGACAACCTGCCCAAGCTTGTAAGCCTTCCATAAATATGGGACGCCACTATCTTATCAGAAAAGGCCCGTGCCTCTTTTATGCCTAGCTAGCTACTATTATTTGGTATTATTATACAAACCCTGGCGACATACATCCTGGCGTATCTTTATGATAATTTGAGAAAATTCAACTCCGTCGAATCGTTGTATACTAAAATATTCAAACGCTTATGTTCTAAACATTAATAAAACATTTCAAAACACTATCACCAATCGCTAGTGGCCAGCGACCTTTCCACTAGTAAGTAACACTTGTACACCTTACGTCCTTGAGAATAAAGGTTAAAATGAATCGGCTAACTATACAGGCTGATAATATAATTTGGTAATTTCTAATTCCGTAATAAATTTGGTTTCATTCCACAAATATTATAATTCGAGTCATTAATCGCGAATGAAACTGTATAATAAATGATTTAATGTGATTTAATCTGTAATCAGGAAACACGCACCTAAGAAACAAAGTATTGTATTTTCTTTACATATTAAAAAAAATACCCATTCTATCGCAATTGGTACAGAAGTGAGTAAGGAGTAAGTGAGGAGTAAGTTAGTGAGAAAACCCTGCAGGTAAAACACAATTTAATACTATTGTGGGAGGAGACTCGAGCCCAGCAGTGGGACAATTAAGGATTGTGATGAATACTTCTACTTTTATATTAAGTATTTTTTTATTTAATAGATAATAATATGATGATTTACTTTTATGTACTGGTAAAGCTTAATAATTAAGTTTTATTCACATACAAGTAAACTATAGGTACGTAGATCATTCCAAGTGGCAAATATCTCGAAAAAATTAACAACGAAATCATGTTAAAAGTTACAATGCTTTCATCGTACGTAATACGCCTAACGTAAGTTACTTTTTTCCTCGATATTAAAATCGATCAATTAGTTCAATCAGACAGTTTATAAGCGAACTGCTGCTTACTTACACTTCAAATTCCCATGAATAATGCATCCGAGTTACTTAACCGATTAAAATAATCGATTAATCTAATAGATGCTTGGTTTACGGTTGCGCTTTAGCTACTTAAAAAAATTATGTATGAGAATTTAGATTTTAGATGCATTCGGAATGGTGGTGCCATACGTCCCTTATTTTACGGGACATCTAGTTCAGGGACAATAATTAATGTCCCGGGGTTACTCCGTCCCATACCTTTGATTTTAGGGTACGTAGTTATTTATTTAATAGCAAGGGTTTTTTCAACTGTTGAAGTGGAGTGATATAGTACTGTCAAATAAAAATGAATGTTAAGAGAACTCAGTTGAAAGCAGTAGTAATTGTGATTGAAATTATAAACAGTAATTTTACTTTGTGCCAAAACATAAAATTTTAAAATCCGTAATAACTTACACCTTTCTACAGGAAATTAATGTTGAACATAGAAGTTGACAAAATAATCATATTTTTCAATCGTCCCAGATAAATAACTGAAACTTATTTATTGGCCACTTAAATAAGCAATTATCCCTAACGGATTAGAAAGAAGTGGAAACCCTAATTCGGAAGCTCTTTACAGTAATCGATCGGTAACCGTTCGTAATTATCAAATCTGTACGATTTTAATTGCTAATAACACTTTTACGTCTATCTTTACATACCAAAGTTACCCGTGAGAAACGAACAAGAAAATTCGATTTGAATATGGTTTTAAAAATGTCACGAGAGTTAGAAACATAAAATATGTTAATTGGTGATTGCGACGCCGTTATATTAGTATACAGGCTGTATCAAATTGCAGTTATTTTTGTCATAGATACTATAGACCTTTTTTATTATCTTTGCTGCATCGATTTCATTCTTAAGCCTATCTTTCTATGCTTTTTATAGCTCTTTTAACGATACATGTCACTTAAACAATAGTTTACTTTACTTAATAAAACTGTTATCAAATTTCATTCTTTTGTACTTATACAGATTTATTTAATACGAATAAATCAAAACTACAATAGAGATATGTGAATAAATGTTTATAAATAAAATATTGCAAATAAATAACACCCTGTATAAAAGCTTTCTGATACATAGGAATTGCTTAATTGCGTTAGCGGAAAGGTGAAAAGTTATCACTACGAGGCGGTCAGGACTTGCTATGGCTTAATTAAATGTATTCGTAGATGGTATGGGGCCACAGGTTAATAATATAGGTGGTTTGTGCATTTATAGGTGCGAGTTCTGGTGAAAGATATCAGCAAGGTGATAGTTTAATCGTATAAATATAAGTCAATGTTTCAACGTTCACAGCTGTATTGTACCTTTAATAATGTTTCGTTCGTAAGAAATACGTACGGAGGGTATATTTTTCGAGCATAATAATATGTATGTACGAGTATGTCCATTTGGCACAGTCTACAACATAAACTTCTTGACACCAGCTTCGTCTCAAGTGATAGTGTCATAGTTTTATTTTACCTCCCCAATTTTTAGCAGTAGCGTTTTTATTTTTCTATTACTTAATGATTGCTATTACATATATTTAAATATTATATTTAACAGATGGTAATAACCCGCCAACTCGGCCTCCTGTCAGTAGTGAGTGATTTCGCGATAGTTTCATAACAGCTGCAGTAAGTAATGACTCGTTCATTTGATCAGTGGCCATCAGTCGGAAGATGGATTGGTCTAGATCCAATCTCGTTGGTAAACATCTTGATGACTACAACAAGTATGCGCTCGTTAAGAATTCTTTGTTTATTTAACTTTTGTGTATGTAATTATCATTTATTACCCACTTACTAAATTGCTTATTTTGAATAAAAATCGGGTGAGAGATCTGTAAGCAGTAAATAAAAAAATAAAGTACTTTGACTTGACTTTTAAGCGTTGATTTAAATCTAATGATATTTTTTATTCATGACTTATTTTTTTTATGCATCGCTTCGCGAAGTGAATTCGCTTGCCAGTTATAAATAAATACATAAACAAACGTAATTATTTAAACCATTACACTGAGAACATAAATTCCGACCCAGTAGTTGCAAATTGAAATTGAAACAGAGATTGCAAGTCGTTGTATCTGAAAGCGCGGGCGAACTGTTTGCGAAGGCGGACCTCCTGTACTAGCTTGTTATGTTAATTTAACACTAAAGTTCAAATAATAATTACATTATACATCTATTATTAATACGTAAACTCGTAAAGGGTTCAACGCAAGCGCGGGTTTGTGAATTGGCATAGTTAAAGTTTACATTGGGGAATTGTGTAACATTTAATTTAGGAAATAAAACACACTACCATAGTCCGTTTGATACACAGGCAAATTGGACGGAAACTCCTGTGGCTTAGTTGACGTTGATATTGACATCTGCCAGAAACATGAGATGGTCAGAATTCGACCACAGAACGCGTCCACAAAGTAATTTCTGTTATGAAAATTTTTAGTTTTAATTATTGTATTCGCCATAAAACGAACACTTTTATACCTATGTATTGACATCACGTTTTTTGATATAGGTCTTTGAACATAAGAACAGCTGGTCCGTAACACCCATATAACAATTCCGTAATAAGATCTCGTAAATTCTGCCTGTACGAGGTTTGAAGAGACGTCTGTCTGTGACCGCATTCCACGCATCTCTCATACTCCACTTAGTACAGAGAGAAATTCTAAGTGCATTCCATTACTGCTATTAACTATCCTCCTTATATGGATGATCGATTGGCGCTTACAGTTTTAGGAGTACCGAAATTTCTTTTCAAGGGAA
>LGAG01001644.1:110437-141007 GCA_001278395.1 Lerema accius
AAATGAACACTTATTTAGTAGGTACTTACCTATGTATTTTACAAAACCTTTTTTTTATATAGGTCTTTGAACATTATAACAGCTGGTCCGTAACACCCATATAACAATTCCGTAATAAGATCTCGTAAATTCTGCCTGTACGAGGTTTGAAGAGACGTCTGTCTGTGACCGCATTCCACACATCTCTCATACTCCACTTAGTACCGAGAGAAATTCTAAGTGCATTCCATTACTGCTATTAACTATCCTCCTTATATGGATGATCGATTGGCGCTTACAGTTTTAGGAGTACCGAAATTTCTTTTCAAGGGAAATTAGGTCTTAAAACTAAGTCAGAAGAGTTGTATTTTGTATGTTGGTAATCTTCTTGGATTATTTCTTTGTTTTTACTGTAAAAAGGTTACTATTTGAGTTTTTTTTTTAATATTAGTTACTGGGGATAATCGTTGAAACATTGTAATAAGTATCTACTTGAGAACGATTCAGTATACTAGAAAAAACAAAACTAGACTCGAAGTTAATAGGAGCACTAAAATAGGAACACTGTCTATTCTACCAATAATACTCGTCGATTCTATGATGTTTCCAATGATTTCTCGATAAATTACCTCAACCGTTTTTTGTATCAAAAACGCGATTTGAGTTAAGTAACTATGTAAAAGAATATTATTAACTCACTGGGACAGCTGTCTCGCATGTACGAGCCATAGATTGCCATTCCATGTACTTAAACAGCCAAACAATCTCATAAATCATACACAGCCGTCGCATACTAACGCATTACTTATACTGTATTGCTCCAAATATTTTTTCACGATCTAATTAAACCGATCGAAAGGCAACTCGGATAAGACCGGAATGCGGTCGGTGTCGAAATATCATATCGACTTTTTGTGGACCGCTACATTCTTTATATATTAGCGTTTGATACCAAAGCGACGCGCAACGACTTTCCATCCAATTCACACGTTATCAAGAAGTTGTTCTACACGAAAGTCCCTTTTACCGTCGTGGACCATCTGTTTACACCTACGGATTGTTTACTCGCGTCCGTCGCACTGCACAAATATTTACTCCTCAAATCGAAACGGTAAACGATAAATAAACATGTTCAGAACTCCCAAAGAGACACAAAGGACGGTGTTTGTGGAAAGTCGGCAGCACGAGTCTAATCAATCGACTCGTACAAAGATTGTTATGATTTCGGCCGTCGAAAGCTTTTAATGCGACGCATTGTCAACTCGACAGTTAACGTCGACTACACAATTGGGTATCGGACCCTCTCATCGACGCACATAGGTGGAAAAAAAGTTGCGTTGCGGTCAGGTAGGCATCCTTCCGCGGCCATTGTGGCTTAACGAGCCATTGAATAACCGAATCATCGAAACAGGTGGCGCTCTCGACCACTCGAACATTCGCAGTTTTAGGAGTTCGACGAACGCGTGTCATTATTCAAATGTGTATTCGTGGCTTGAAAGCGGCGATAACCTCGGCGGCGCAACGTGTTTAGAATGGTTGATACACTGCGTGCGCCTAGATCCTGCGCAATTATTGGCTCGCTTCCAATAGGAACTCTATGTTGATGATGCAGGGGTTCGAAATGTGATCGTGCCGCGTGGAGACCGACTAAGTGCTCATTTCCATTGCGTCGTTGATTCCGTCGGTCGGATCCGGCAGACAATCGAGGTACAGAAGTAACATCAGTAATTTTGATAGATCGAGCGTTTATCGAGCTTTGTGCTGCATTATCGCAAACTGTACTATCTGTTATGTCTACTGTTATGAACGTAATTGATGATCTAAAAGGTTTGTAGTAGGAGAGATATGTCTTAGAAATATTTCTATAGAGCTTATGCTGTTCTATTAGTTTGTATTGTACCTTCTATCTATTTTCTGCTATGATATCTAAAGGTTATTTACCGACTACAGTTTTTTGTTGCCAAAAGTTCAACAACTTTTAGAACAGCGTTTGGTAAGTACTTTACGATTTGATATTTGCGTGTTTATCAATCCAGTGCTAAAATCCGAGGTCAACTACTTTAGTACGTCCTCCAAACCACGGAAGCGCGCGTGAACACCCCGTAATGAACTGCAAGTTGCCACCACCGACCTTACAATTACCGACAATCGAAGTTAACTTGATTCATAGCTTACAATTCTCACGAGCCACTAAGCTAATGCTTCACGCGAACGAAGCGTGAGATTATCGATGCGATTTGTCAAGATGCAACGGGAAAATCTGGCTTGACTAGACACGAGATCACGCGATAGCTGCAACTAGAATTCCGAAGTATTCCAATATTCAGGGCAAAAATGCGGTTCTTTATTCACAAAGAACACCTTCACTATAATCTTTATGGTTCTAGCCGAAATCAGCACGAAAATAAACGAGAAATATGATGCCAATCTCCAGCAAATTTCATCAAGGATTGAAACTTGTTTATCTTTGAAAAACGGGATGGGGACGACCTACACGAAGGGAACGCTGCAAACGCAGACTAAGCCGAGACTTCATCCAGCTCGCATTCCGATGGAAATTGCTCGCGGCGTGGCCAGATGACTGGCGCCGCGCTGGATAATTACGCCCCGACGAGGACATCCATTAAGGTAGATAATTCAGCGGGCGCAATTAGAGGATCGGTTGTGAATGTTGTGATTCAAGAGGCAAGCGATAAAGACCGGGATATAAATTAAATATGCCCAGCTATTAAAACTAGTCCCGGGTAGTCTGGAGTTGCCGTGTCTGAAGTAATGATAGCGGAATGTTAATTTCACCGGGCAAACGATGCCGCCGTATTCTAATGGCGGATTGGCAACAAGGCCGATACACAACCTTGCCTTTCCGCGTCATCCAATCGGAGTATCGCAGTGTTATGGCTCCGATCTGAATAACGAACCGGCTCGAACTCACGCTACGAACATTATTAACGTAATAAAGTACTAGATAAAACGGGCCCGGACAGCGTGTGAACGCGGAGAGAAAGCCGTTGTCGCAACATTTGTTGCTTATTACTATCCGATAGGTGTTCTGACGTTTGACTCGTGTTTGATTGCTGCGTTTGTATTTTAACTTTATGGCTCTGATCACCGTTACCTGTTAAAAGATTTTATTCAACAAATTTGGACGATAATTTAAGTCATTAGAATCTTTTAAACAAAACACGACTTGTCTCAGTAACTTTAAAGCGGATAGCTAAAGTTGTGATGACTTGCTGATCTAAATTCAAAATGTTAATACGGTTAATGTGATTTGTAACTCGATATACAGTGTTGCTGACGTGAACTCTATAATAAAATTTAAAAGACGTAAAGAAGCGGCACTTATCTTTGCCGAGATCTGCGGTGCCTGTTCTCGCGAACATTTCAATCGCAAGATCGGATCGCGCTTCTATATTTACATAATCAAAGTCTCACGTGCAAGAACTGATATGAAACTCACAGTCCTAATATGTGTATCTATAAAGAACATTTTACAAAAGCACCTTTCCCTCAGGTATTTCTACTACAATTAAAATATTAATTACCATGGAACTGTAAATAGTTACTAGGTATTAATGAATTGTGTTGCTGAATTCCATAATATTGTCCATTCAGTTGAAAAATTGCTACTTACATATAATTGGAAGCCCTTTTTAAACGTTCTATTCTTACATCCATTCTTTTCTATTCCATCGTTATCTGAAACGTCCAAACCCTTTGAAATGCAATCAGCCTTGAAAACTATTGAGCTCGCTTACACACAGCTATTCATTTGAAAAACCCTTTCATCATCATAATTAGAGGCACAAAGTGAACAAATTCGGCTTTAAACTCCACGAGTACGCCACGTGTCTCTGACTGATTGCCGTGCGGGCATGATTGAGGCGGGAGTCAAACAGATGAATTACGTTTATATCCGTGAAGCTGCGCAAGCGCATTTGCATGGCCGCAAATGTGCCGTGAACAGACGCCGGCGCCGCCTCTAACAGAAAAAAAAAGATCTATGCGGGGGACTAAATGGCTATGTAAATAATAAATCCAAACAACAAAATCTTGGACAGGATAAGGAGCACTTTGCTTTATCTTTTAGAATTTTATCCCATACTTATACATCCCGTCTTCGACTCATTAGGAACTCCGTCTCTTTTCCGCCTCGCTTCGTCCCTGTCTAGCTCGTCTTCGGAGGGCCATTTATCAATTCCAAATAACATGCCGGGGCCTTTTCTCTCTTGTGTTTATTTATTTTTTACTTACCTTATCCTTCGACGCACCGCTCGGTGCTTCCTTTTTGGCCCGAAATTGATTGTAAAGCAAAGTTAATGACGTCCATCTAACATAATGTACGGGGAACTGATAATGCTAATTGTGTTGCTAATGAGTAAATATTTGACGCTATATTGAACCGGCCGTTTGATCCTTGGTTCGCTTAAAATAGAAATGAAAACGAATGATAAAGTTAGGTATCGTAAACAATATGGTTGTTCGAAGTTAATGACCGCGCAATCTCGATTTCATAACGCGTGGCGTGCAATAAATGGACACATTTTGCGTGCTGAAATCTTTATACTACGATATAGGACTTATGATTTCCTTTGCTTTGGTTTCCGTTATTAATCCCCGTCTTTTTGTTCGTCCTTTGCTGGTACTACTCTTCTCATTATTTATTTGTCGTGAGTCCGCCCCCTGCTGCTCCCGAAGTCTTCATTGCGACTTGAAACGAAATGGACCGAATTCTAAAGTTTCTTGCTTGAATTCAACCGATGAGCGCTTCGAATTTTTTACATAGCTCCTCGATTCTGAGTCTTTCGACGTCGTGTGATTAGTCATTAGCTTTCTAGAGCGTAATTACATCACTGCGGGCTTTAAGAACAGTTAAATCCGTTATCTGTATTTTAATCGATGTCCCGCCGTCAGTCGGCCGGCGAGTCACTAATCATTCAAAATTGGTCGTGATAATGTCGATTCCGTGAACGCAACAGATATTCGAAAGACGCGGTCCCTCAAGGGGGGTCTCCCTCGAGGTTCCGGTCTCGAGCAAATAAAGCGGCGTCCCTCTGAAATTAATTTCGTTTTGTTTCATCGTCTGGAGCCGAAGCATTTACATTGAATGCGGTCGGAGGCTGGCCGCTCGTAGGATATTTATGTAGGGGCCTGAGGAGTATGACGTGCGCATTATTCATACGAGATACAGAGAGAGACCATCTGTATATTATTTTTGCTGGTTCATCGGCTTTCGTCAGCCTCAAAACTCTTTTTACTAGCCCGAAATATTACAGTGATCATGTTTTTATTATTCTAACGTCCGAAAGCGGAGTGCCTATTCGATGAGTATTACGATTTATTTTGGCTACTGCCTTTACAGTTGTACAAGTTTTATGGAATTTAAACAACATTTTACTGCTGCCTTTAAGTTCTTAAGTATAATACTGACGTTAATAGTCTACGCTTGCTCGACCTAGTTGCTAACTATTAACGACTACTAATAGAATTTAACACTGCTGGACACGCATGCCGGACAAATTTACAGACGAACAGGAAACAAATCAAGGTGTAAAGCTAAATTGTTAGTGGCAATAAATGTGTGAGGTAGAGGTGCAATGTATCGGCTGCCATCAAAGTTTACGAGCGAAGGCGCCACCGCGTCGATGTCCGTGATTGGATTCGCCACCAGTATTTGCAGAATTTCCTTGCATTACCAATGACAATATCCTGTACCGAGTCAAGCCTATAAATGAATCATAAAATTCATTGGTCGTAACAATTATTTTAGAACTCCTCGTAAAGCATTTCGTAGGCAATGTTAGTGAATTTAATTTGTGTGTTTCTGTTGTCGTGTAATGGTAAAGTCGTTATAGTCTAACGATAATAAAATTACATTTATAAGATTTGAAACTGTTGGATTAATCTTGACCTCTATGAAACTATAGTTTAGATTCTTACTCATCTACGCATTTATATGGGTCTTTGTTTTAACTCCTATCGCTCTCTATATTGTACAATCAGATCTCATATTAAGTCTTCTGGTGACTTGCTGCCTAATTCCCGAATTTGAATCAAGACTGACTAGTGACTATCTACACTACAAATCAAACTACAAGTAAAATCTCTTGTTCGCAGATCTGAAACCGGAAGAGTCAGAAGGAACGCGATGTTACTGCAACACAGCGCAGTGTGTGAGCACAGGCTACATGTGCCGGTCGAGACGCGGCGGCGGCTGCTACAGCGAGCTGCCAGCCAGGAGGCTCCACGCAAGACATGGTTGTCTGCACCATTTAGCTGATACGTGAGTACCTTTTTATCGATATAGCTGATGAATTACCACAGGAAACAAAAGATTTAGAGATAGTAAGTAACTGGCAGAGTGGTCAGATAACAAACAGATAAGTAAGTTATTGTATCCCATGGACAACAGATATTCAGACCAAAGCCACCATGATTGCAAACTTAGGAAGAAGAAAGAAAACATCTTTTAATTCTTCATCTTCTTCGATGCCAGACGTCCATATATTAATTCTATGGATTTCTTTAAATAAAATACTAACATCAAAATCTATTATCGACTCTGTACAGTTTAAACTTGACTTTTTAACAGAATTCAATTGATTACTGTGAATGTTCAACAAAAGCATAGTTTATCTGCGGTCTCTCTGTTGGTATTCTTTAGATGTCATTCAACTAAATGTCGGCGTCGTTTAATTGATGGTTCCAAATATTTTAAGAGTCTTTTTAGCAGCGCGTTTTTTTCATTTACTTAAGTAGTAGTAACGCATTATTTATCAAGATACGAGATCCCAAAATAATTAATTTATTCTCTCTGTACTTACTTTTGCGAATTCGTCGAAAATGCAAGACATGTTCGAATTAAAATTGGAAATGCTTCAATCTCGATACTATCAAAGAGTTGTTGTTTCGAAATTCCAGTGAACGATACATTTTAAGATGCTATCGAATCCAATAACAACTCCGAACTAATTAACGTAAGCTCCAAATGAACCCTTAAACCAAATCGTTACGGTCCTTGTAAGCATCCGTAAAATGTTGTTCATTAAATTTAATTTCAACTAAGATTACAATATTGGGCATATTAAATATTTATTTAACTTATTTGTCGTGTCATTACAGATGCAATCTGAGTTTTACAAACACTTTTTATAGCGTTATAATTATGATTTGTTTTTGAAGCCACGAAGGGTTTCCTGTGTTTCTTGTTAACTCTCATCGTAGAATTAATTAACTATTCTTTTGTTAGGCGCGGTACTAAGACACGCATTGTCATCCATCAATTTTGCTTATCATGCTTGAGAAACCGCGGCTCGTCTCACTAAATATCCAATACGTTGCATTCCGAGTGCCTTCAATCAATTTGTCTTCGGCTATTTCGAAATGGCTCCGTAGTCCGTGACTCTTTCATCATCTCATGCAGTGTGTATAAACAACTACATAACATGTACGATGTATTATGCCGGCGACTTTAATTTGAGATATACCATTATCAAGTCTTTGTTCTTCGTCCAGTTTAATAATTCATCGATAGCTAATTATGCAGAGGAAGACTGTCCGTTTTTCTACATCGGAATTGCCTCGGTCGATTATCTTATTCGCGTCGTCCCGGGCCCTGCTCAGAAAACAGGTTCCCTCTACGGCACGCTCGCCTTTATTTGCTTTGAGCGATTTTTGCTCGTTTTTGGCAATCTCCCGTAGTCCATTATCTTCGTTAACGATCGCCGAGTCAGCCGCTGAGATCACGATCGGTTTCAAATTGAAATTCTTCGCTTTTATCGCTAATTAATTTTGTCGGGAGTTGTTTATAGTGAGTATAAATTGCGGCGTCGGATCTTTGTCCTCGTTTGTTAAGATAAGGGTGTCGGTGGATGCCCGGGGTTGAGTCGAAGGTCGGGATCCTAGATAGCGGCGCGGACGCCGACCCGATCGATGCGTCACATTTAAATCAACCATCCCACACGATTCTACCCCTTATCTCGATTACATTAACGCCTGAATCGCGTGAACATAACCGACCATACGGCATTGTGCCGTCGTGTGATTTGAGATAATGTCACATCTCTCCATAATAGATAGCGCATATTTCAACCCTTTTGGCGTTTCTATTATTCTCGTGCTGATAACCATAAGGCGTGGTTTATCTATTGTTTTATTTGTGTTAAATGTTAACATTACTTGGTGTAATTAATTTGCAGCTAAATGCTAATAATATAATAAGCAATACGCAACTTTGTGCAATCTTTATTTATCAGCTTTGCACGTAACTATCATTATTAGTTTAATTACATTGGAACTTATATGTATATCTCTATATTTACCTACTCTAGCGTTTTCTTCGTGTATATCTTCAACGTAAAATATATTAGCATTAGACTCGCCAATTGAGCTGCAAAATATTTATCGTGGTCAGTAAAGGTTAAATAAATAAAACAGCAATAATTTAAGGTTAACTTAGAGACTATTAGTTTATAAGTTGAATATTTTTAGCCTGCGTCAGAGAACACAATTCTCTGCTCCCTTATGTTTGCAAAGATATTTAGTATAATGACACTTGTGTTTTGATGAAAGAAATTATCGTAAGGAAACTATTAAGAGAGTTATATTTTAAGATTTCGTATTCTGTATATTCTGAGATAGTTAAATTTAACTGTCATATTGAACTTGTTCAAGAAGTGTCATAAGTTGTAATACATTCTAAAAATTAATGCATGCAATAAAATCTATGAAAAAAGACCACAAAAATGTATAATCTAAAAAAGCTTTAAAACTTGGATTACTTTTAAATATTTGTTTTGAAATGAAGCCATTTGCTTTATAAACTGACAAATCCATAAGTTATGCGTACATTAAGAGCACAACACATTCGTTGCGGTATTACGGCATGAAAATTTGTTAGGATTACACTTGTGGTCTTATTTGGTTTAGGAGATAATAAAATGTTGTACTACTGTATTATATTATGTTAATGCTATCTAAGTCAACACGTGGAATAAGAATTGAGTAATTTAGCTCCTTTAGTAATGCAATAAAGAGCTCAAAGCCCGGTGGTTTGCGTCGATCTTAAGTGAAAGACGAAGTTAAGTAACTGCGGGCGCGGTCGAAAAGTGGATGGGTGACCTCTAGTGGCAAAAATTTCTTGAGCGTGTCTATACTTCAGAGGGCACGTTAAGCCGTAGGTCACGTCGTTATATAGAAGTCGTTAAGCTATGTCGGAGGCCTTTAGGTAGCATCAACTTCTGATACTTGTGTTAACTACTAACTCCTTTACCAATCCGCACTGAAGCACAGGGTAGTCTAGAAAGCTCCAGGTCTCTTCAGTTAGGAGAGACACATGCCCAGCAGTAACTCAGTAATGGGTTGAGGTTAATATAAGTTGATATTGTTTACTTATATTGTTTCATATTAAATCCCTTTAGACTCATCACTAGTTTAAGTCATAACTAGTGGTGTTTGAGGGGGGATAATATTATATTCATCAATTATTATACATTACTATCGGTTTTATAACCATTATGTACGTAAGTGATAAATTATAAGATGATACAATACAATTATGGTATTTCGTCAACATGTTTAAAAATAATTGAAAACAGCGACATCTGTTATTTGAAATTGGAACTACGCTCAATTTTTCTTTTGAACAGTGACTAATATTACAGAGTATAAATATTGTCTATAAACCTATTAGTCCTCTTGTCAAAACTTGGCTACACAAGTCATGTCATAAATCTTCATTAACTCCTATAAATCCGCGATCATTTGATGCGAGCATTCCATTCCAATCAGAATGGCTAATCGGCTTTGTGTATTAAAATGTTTAATCAAATATTTGGAATGGCCGAGTGGCACAATGTGTTCCCACGAGAAACGACAGAAGTATTCAAATTAGTTATCTGCGTTTATATAGTCGGCGCTGTAGGCTCGCTGTGTTTTGGCTATAAATAATTAAGTTTCGTGTTTACTGGTGTATATGTACTGATTTTAATCAATTACTGGTCAGCATGAGTTGACTTAACCGGATAAATTAACCGGAGGCTTAGATTTTACTCCTTCGCAATAAGATTGGGAACTGTCGCTGTAGTTATCTTGTCGTACAAATGAAGTACCGTCCACGTTTTTATATTTTTTTTTGATATGATTAGCATTTACACATAGGTACATGAAAATTAAAGGTTTAGAGAGTACCTCATATGAAAAACCAAGATATCAATAAAATTTAAAAGAAAAAATATGTGGCAAGATAACGTCTGCACGGTTGTTTATATTATATTTAATCTGTGGGTTAGGCTCTTCAAAACTATGGCACCTCAAAGCTAATCTCAGGACAGTAATAATACCTCCAGGTACTGTCTAAAGACACATCGTTGGAGACAGGTAATTGAAGTTTAATGTAAATTTCTCGTTTTTTCGTGAGAACGGTCTCTATGAATCACTACCTCACTTATAATTCAGCTCATGTGCGTATTACTCACAAGCTGGCTGGTACATGTAAATGCTGTTGGAGTACAGAATGGATGACTTGAAAACAATTCTGGAAAACAAATGGCAGTGACTTCTTTTCACACTTTGTTGAATCTCTAAGTGCCCAGTGTCTTTCTGCCACAGCAAAAAAACTTCAGTAATTTGTAAGCTAATCGTCTAATTTGTAATGAAGTTCTTATTATATTCGATTATCGATTATCATAAGCATTATTTTTTAAATGTTTTCTTAGTTCTAGCCTTGTCTTGCAACTTAAAACATATGCCTATAGTTAGCCTATTAATCAAAGCACTACAATAATCTACTAAGCGACTATCAGTCCTCCCTATAGCCCTACTCGAGGTTTGTCACAATGTCCATAGACAGCAGGAAATGGTGTCAGAAGATAGTGGTACAACAAGCTTTTTTGCTATTCTCATACCATAAAAACCATACTATTATTTTGACATTTTTGACTTCTGATATTCTACGACGTTTAATATTGGTGTCTTCAAACATTTTCAGGGTAGAAGAAGCATTATCTCACTGCCAGAATGCGCCATCTCACGGAGGGCCTCCACCCAGAGAGCATTCCTTACTTCTCTGCTGCTTCAGGGACCTCTGCAACCACGAAGACAGCCCAATCGCCCGCAAGAGGCTCAACCTTACTGCCAATGATATTGGTAAGACTTAAGAATCTAAGTCCATTTTCCAAGTAACAAGATTATCGATTAATAAGTTGATGATTTGTCGTGACATCTCCGAAAATTGTCTGACAAATTACAAATAGTAAAGTAGATTATGATAAATTACATGCGTTTTAAAGTTAGTTTTAGGACGATGCTAAGTTAAATGTGCCTTTAAGTGGGACATAGGAAAGTTCAGTTATCTATGTAAATAGGGATAAGAGGAGATTTTCGTAGTGGTAAGTAGATAAGACAAGGACAGATAAGACTATTTGATAGTAAGGATTTAACTGTTACTTGAGAACAATAGAAGTGCATAAGAGTAGGTTTGTTTTCGAATAAAAACATTTTTCCAGTCAAAAGATTCAAGTGAAATTTCCCGAAATTATCGTCATTTGTAACTTCGTACTTCTAAATGTCTGTGTTTATAGATGCGTTCAAATTGTTTTAATTTAGATTGAATTGGCTCCCAAATGTAATCATGATGCAATACCAAACGGTTATAGTTTACAGTGCCCGCTGACTCATGGATCTCAACTCTCAGAATGTTTATATTAGATAAGAGAGCTCTAGAATAATATCGCTATTCAGGGAAACATGGTGCGCGGTGATTTGTGCGAACTCTCGTAAAGCAGAATCGTTTTGATAACAATTTCCAAGAATTTCTATAATAAGCTCGGCTGTTACTACATCGCGTCTAATTGTTCTCGTTAAGTTGTAAAATGCACATTATTTTAAATATACCTCAAACATAGGGTCATTTGGCAAACTATTCAATAGTTAGATATGAACTCAACAGCTCATCAATGGATAGACCATTTTAAGTAACCTTGGTAGTCATTCAGCTTAAATAGAAAACGGACAATTAATCGACTTTCTTCATAAGTGAATTGAAACTGAGGAAATTAAAATCGTACGCATAATTTTATAGCCAGGATGTCAGCATTCCATAAACTTCTCCACAATTAAAGACTAAGATGAAACTGGAAAAGTATTTGATGAGAATTTCCTGGATCACATGTAGCCCCCGTACTAAAGGATGTGGTTAGACTTTATAAACGTGGTTTCTGTAGGTTTCATCGCTATCCGAGTTGGAAAGGATACCTACTTCCTGTATAGACAGTCTCATACAAATATTACTCAGTTCAATAGCGGTCTTCTTGTTAGTCTGTGAAACTATTTGGTTTTTCGTCACCGATTTTGATAGGCATTTGAGTAGAAGACATAATTATCTGTTTTAGGGTTACAGATAAAAGTACCATCAATTTTTATTAATGACAATAGGCATAAACTTGCTGTATCGTTATTTTATTTCTTAATGAAGTCTAACTAGCTTCTAGTCTTAAGTAACCCATAAAACGTCTTGTTATAGTTTGGCTACCTTGAAAATCAGTACTTTCTTTATTTCCATCTCTATGTGTTTTGTTGGTTGGTTTCAAGAGGACTCCAAGAATTCATGATGCGTTGGTAATATGGACGACGCTGACCAATTTCCATCCCAGCCATTTCCTTAAGAAAAAGAAATTTACAATACACTAAATCAAAATTACAGTCCTATTTAAAATAGTCAGTAGTCCAACGTCTAATGGATTTGTTATACTATAACTATTCGCCTCATTAGTAATTGTCGTCTCACCACACCCTTGTCCAAGACACAAACTTGATTTACGGTTGTAACAGCAATTTAGCAATATGTCAGTTTTGTCACGATGACATTCCCGCTTAGGAATCCCTATAAATCCTTCACACATTTGCTGTTAGATTTCAGAGTACCGCATACCGGTTGGTTGGTTATTAGAAATTTTTATTCGATACGCGGAATTGGAAAGTGGAACGGAATGTTGCGGGAAGTGCACGTCAATCATTCACTAGTATTGTTTTATTAGTATTGCGTGGTTTTTGTATGGGTGTGGTTAGTGATGGATTGTTTTGGGGCGCGAAACTTTTCTTTTAAGCCCATGAATGGTCCAATACTAATCCTAAAACACTTCATAACTGAAGACACTTCACTTTGCTATTCCAGAACTGAATTAGCGGAGGAGTTTATAGCCAACCCAAGTGTTGGAAGTTTTATTTTATGCCACCCGAAGGCCCTCGGTACAGCATTACGTATGTCATCTAACAATAACAACCGAGACCGACTAAAATTCTTACGACTAACAGTGATCCACTTTCCGAATGCGCCCGCAGCTGTTTTATTTTGTCGATCACTTAATCGTAATCCCTCATTAGCAAGATCTGCGGATCCAGTTTGTAAGTAGTATAGATCATTGTGGTCTAACCATGTAGATAGATAACAATGAGGTTTAGTTCGTTACACAATATATTCTATACACAAGTCGTATCTGGTTTGCGTGACAATATATTTCCTCGTCTCGAAGTGGCATTTCGAGAATTTTAAGTGCGCTGGGCATGTGGCATATAAATTAGTACTGTTGTACCACTTAGATGTACTAAAATTAGACGGCGACGCAATGCTTGGGACGTGCCTGTAGATAGAGAAAGGATCTTTTCTAACCTACGAGTACGTCATCGCATTTGTTTTTATTAATAGTGTAGTTGCTCTGTCTAATACATATTGAAATAGACTGGACTAATCTAAAAGGATCGACATCCTAGTTGTAGACAGATAGATAGATAGATAGATTATGCTTTATTCTGCACACTAATAAAATTTAAAAACAAAGAGTACTTACAAGCAAACAAAAGGCGGTCTTATCGCTGTGGTAGCGATTTCTACCTTAGGGCAAAGGACATCGTTTTAAAGAATACAAAAATAGGGGTGCCAACATAATAAATATAGATAGATTGATGTAGATACCAAATGCTAAAAATTCGAAATGGATAATGATCAGAGCTCATCAATATTAGGACTTTAAGCAATAGAAACTGGTAAATTTCAGGTTTTACCAGTAAATCCTAGCATTTATCGTAGTCCGGGCTTTTACAGTAATGTATATTTACTTGTTTTTTGACTAAGGAGTCACTATGTAAGGGCATTGTATATATTTTATTTTGAGTCCCTGGCTGTCTAGCAAAGTCCGTATGTTCCGAATATCATTTGGTTGCGGGTAAATTACTACTTGGCTTCAAACGGATGCCATGAAACTTTTTTAAATACACGCTTAGCCTACCCTTTTAAAGGGGTTCCGACAGTCAGTTTTGGTTTCGGGCCCCGGAATTCGTCTGCACAAGGGCCTCAACATGTCCCAAGACCACTCTTACTATATGGCTCATCTCGAGTCGAGATTCTCGACAGTTCAGAAAAAGTTTAGTTGCAACGGAACTGCAACTCCAGATGCTATAATATTTTCATAGCTAGTTTTTGCGATGACCAAGGTATGTGTCCACCAGATAATAGCATCATTCATTGCATTTAAGAGCTTCTTATTATCAATGTGGTTTCTTGTATAGTGTAAGTGTAAGATTTATCAATAATTCTTATTGCAAAAGACCAGCTATTTATTTAGTCTTCGAAACTCAGCTTATTTTAGCAGGGGAACCAAAGAGCGGATTTCGTAGTTATTCTATAACACATACGACATTTATTGTATAACTAATCTAATAGAGTACGGGAATATAATTCTTAGTGTCATTATCTACCAGTCAACCCTAATTTAAGCTATGATGATAATGTATAGTGAACTTAAATATTGGGTATTGTTAATCTATAATTCTCTTAAAATTATTTTCAATTATACACATAAGCAAAGGTATATTAATAACGTATATAATATTAAATATTGTTTGCACAGAATTGAATTAAAAGCGTCTACAGTCGATCAATAAATATTGATCCGCTTAATGTTTGATAATTCATCAAGTTTATTCGAAATTTGAATCAACCTCGATTTAAAGACACGCGATATAGTTGGTGCTGCCACCGTAACGGCGCCTGCCAGTAGCACACTTAGACAATTTGTATGTAATTCTAAGCCTAGTATCATATCGCACGCCGTGACGTCACTGTTACCATACGCTTGTATATTTGCAGTAGAATGATAAAAATAACTCACTAGATTGAAAATAGATTATTGTATGCTAAGAACTATTGGACGTTTGTTGCAACGGACTGTGTTTCATGCAATCATTGCTGGCGATTTGAAGCTGTCAGCGTGATTGTATGAAGCGATTGCTTCAAGCTCGTGTATATTGAACCGTAATGGCTTGAAACTGTTGGCGCTGACAGTTTTAAACTGCTCGTGTAGGACCAGCTTGAGAACATTGTTAGAATAGTTGTTTATTTTATGATGGCAATGAAGTTAAGTTAACAATAGTGCCTACAAAATATTTAATTTCCTCCATCAATTGTATCTAGAGTACTAAAGAGTACCTACGATGCCTAGCCCTCCCAGTAATGAGGAGACGTGTGACAAGTAATGCACAGTTAAGTTAAAGGTCTAATACCTACTCCTCTAAAAATTAAATTAATATGTTAACAGTGTTTGAAGCGAATTGCGGAACATTTTCTTCCCCAGCTGCGCAAGGTTTTGACAGGCAGATTTAGATACGAACTTCAGGGTTGCCAACCAAATAAATTTAAAATAAAATTGGAAAAATTTCATAATTAAAAGAAATAGTTTTTTTTTTATATTACGTACTAAACATTCGGACAGATGTTGTTTTCCAATTTAGTTTATACTTGTTCAAGTAATAAAAAATAAGTTTATAGTAAAAGTTCTTAAATTTTAAAATTTCGCGCCATTTTAATTATGCGTAGCGTAAATATCATGTAGATACAAAACTATTAACAAAATCGATATACCTTCTGATGTAAAAAAACGTTTAATGACAAACATTTCCCAGCAATTATTATGTATCTCAAGATAGAAAATTATAGTTATACTTTGGTTATTCTATTACTATTACATATTTCTATTAATTACAAGTTGTTAACACCACATTGATTATTAAGTGGTATAATTATGAACAATAGTAAATATTGATAACTCAAGGTCCATAAATTACATAGATTAATGATACAGATCAAATGTCAGATGTTTATGTCAATAAATATTACCTCCTTATACTGATTAAAATGGGCATACAATGTATAGAGATAAAGCAGAAAATTTTTAGTTACATAATGTAATAGATGATAAAATAATGAAAACTAAATTATAATCATTTTTAAATCCTGACATGACTTTTTAATGTTTTTTTTTAAATTTCTTATTTAATTTAAGAATGTTCTGTTGTGCCAGCCCTAAGTCTCGATGCGATGCAGCTAATTCAAGTTACATAACATCGGCTCTCGTACCTTTGATTAGATTGGTTTCATAATCAACTTGTGTTAAACCTTATGTATCGTGAAATAAAGTCTAAAATACTATACGCAGTCGTTCCCTTTATTCCATTGCCGATTCAAACTCGTTTTGAAGAAAGTACTCGTTAATCTTAGAAGTCTGAATCGCTAACTAAACCTGTAGGTTAGGTTTTTACATATATACATACTATTTTGCTATAGGTAAGTTTGTTTATTAAACTGTCATTTTGATTTAGTTCATTTATGGATAGTAGAGGTCTCGTTGTGTGGTCGAAATTCGTCCATAACTAATTATATCAAAGGATTGCCTATAGAGTCGTTGTTTAATTCCGGTTTAGTAGATGTTAACGTCAACTGTCTATTGCGCCTTCAGTCTGACATGACGTGACGTTCTTTGAATCAAATGTAGTGTGGTAGTGTGTATTTTGTTTTATTTCCAAACCGCTTTCCCCACTTAACAATCAATGTAATAAACCCAATCAGCTTAATAGCTAATAGCAGTAGACGTTTCATAATGTTTCGTTAAACGAATTAATTCATAATGAATGAGTTCGTGTATTAATTTCATTATACAACGGTCACGCCATATCATTAGCGAATTCGATATTATAGTTATATATGAGGTAGGTCCACACTTATTACTTCCTAGTAGCTACCCACTCGGTTACACTATCAACAGGGGCTAGTAACCTTTGGTATGCGTTAAATTAAAGCTTGTTTAATCTTATGGATAAAAAAAATAATTCTTATCTTTTTAAAGTCCTTTTCTGGAGAGATACCATAGACCTGAACATACTTAAAAATTATATAGTCTATGACATTCTTACAACAGAAATAAATCCATTAATACATCGTACCTATAATTATAATAATGGATTACATTTGGTATGTAGAGCGCGTCAAAGAAATACATGCGTAGTTATAACACTTATAAGAAGAAATCAACTTATCTAAGCATCATCTTCATCACAGTCCGCAACTATACCAAAGGTTGACAATCGCTGTCAAACAGGATGCACTTTCTGCGAAGTGTACAGTCGCTTTATATTTTATTGGAGTACTAGACGATCCCCGCGGCTCCGCCCGCGGAAAAGTCGATAAACAAAATATTGATTTTATCCCAAGGGAACCTATAATCGGGATAAAATGTATCCTATGTCCTATTCCTGGATGCAACCTATCTGTGTACCAAGTTTCAGCTTAATCCGTTCAGCGGTTAGACCGTGAAGGAGGGACAAACATCCAAACATCCAAATATCCAAACATCCAAACATCCAAACATCCAAACATCATTACAAACTTTCACATTTATAATATTAGTAGGATTAGTAGGATATCAGCGATTCTCGCTAGCCGGAGCGCATTCCGATCAGATAAGCATTTCTTGTCATAAATGCCCATCGTTATTGCGCCGCACCGGCCATTGAGATCCCTTTATATTTGACGTCGACTGTACCTAGGTTGATGTGGTATGAAATATGCGGTGGTGAAAAACTGTGACGATGTTTTGATGTTAAAGTATGTTCTAATGTGTGTAGATGTGTGTAATGTTTTGTTTTTAGTGTTTTAACAGCATTTAACAGTATAGCGTTATCCTACTCGTACTTCGTTTGTACTAATATTATAAATGTTGTAAAGATGTTTCGGTATTTGGATGTTTGTAAATCCTTCAGGCTCTAACCGTTGAACGGATTAAGCTGAAACTTGGCTCACAGATAGTTTGCATCCAGGAATAGGACATAGCATAGATTTTATCCTGATTATAGGTTCTCTTGGGATATAGTCAATATTTTTTTTTAACTACTTTTCCAGATGGCAGTCCAGTATCAACAGAGAAGGGTGCAGGCTACAATGGTGAAGTGTGGTTCAAAGCGGCTACCATCGCGGTCCCGGTGTGCGGAGCACTCATCCTGTTCCTCCTGGTGGCTGTCGCAGTCCGACTGCTGAAGGCTGATGCTCTGCTGCATGCTGATAGGAAATTAAGGTGAGTTTGGTTTATATAATATACTAGCAACAGTAGCAACCGCCCGCGTAATTTTATTGCTGCAATATTTTTTATTGCTGCTCCTCTCCTATTTATCTTTGCGTGATGTTATATAGCCTATAGTATTCCTCGATAAATAGACTATCTTTCACTAGAAGAATTTTTCAAATCGGTTCAGTAGTTCCTGAGATTAGTGCGTTCAAAAAATCAAAGAATAAAACTTCAGCTTTATATTATTAGTAATGATGATAAATGTGGGTTATCTATGTCTATGGACAGGCACAAGAATTGTAGATACAAATGGATGTTAGACCCTGGGTTAGAAATTAGGCTATGGCACTTATTACCTACTCTTAGTTATTTCTTCCTTCAATGAAATAAGTTAAAAAGGTTCGTGAAAAAATTACAAATGTATCCCAAATAAATCGCAGAAAGCACGTTCGAAACTATTCACACAACAAAACTATTTACAACTTGAAACTATTTTTTACCGTGACACCAATTAAAGGCAACCGCACAATTATAAAAAGCTGTTAAATCAAAACTTGGACTAGTTATACTGACAACTGCGAAGTTGTCGATCTTGTTTCTAATGCCGATTCAATTCTAGTTTCCTGTAACCTACGATTATCGTGTGGTACAAGGATTTTATGTACTGGTTATAGAACAGCGTTGCCAGACCTTTTTTTAATGGAAAAATTACGTGTCCCGCTTTTTTGGACTTTTTAAAACTATTTTTGACTTTGATTGTTTTTTGTTTTTTTTTTTTATCAAGAAGACAATCTTCATTGTAATGTAATTAATTATAACAGAGCGAGAGCCCGCGGCCCCCAGACATACCTAAGTAATTTTATATCTGAAAAAATCTGAGGTTATCTAACATAGGTATTAGGTAAGAACACTCACAAAATATGGTATGTGGATTGTGGCTACTTTCGGAGAAAACAGGCCGCAAAAGTGCAAAAATATTCGTCATGATATAATAGCTGCTCTGCTGAGCTTTATTATAATATGTTATTTGGGGACTTATAAAAAGATTGTTATTAAGAAAGCCGGTCAGTTTTGATGGTTTCTTCATGGTGCCAGACACCCTTAAACACTCAAAAAATATGACCGAACTTTCGTCATGGTATAAAAGCTGAATTTTATATTTATGTTACGTGAGCACTGTCGGATTTTTAGTTTTTCTTTATTGATGACTAGACGACGCCCGTTTCGCCCGCGGAAAAGTAGTTAAAATAATATTGGATATATCCCAAGGGAATACCACATTATACCAATAATCGGGATAAAATGTAACGTATGTCCTATTCATGGATACAATTTATCTGTGTGCCAAGTTTTAGCTTAATCTGTTCAACGGTTAGAGCGTGAAGGACTTACTAACATCCAAATATCCAAACATTTTTACAAACTTTCACAATTATAATATCATTAAGAAATAAGATAAGATTACGAATTATATGTAAAACATGTTTTTTTTTAATTCCAGAGGAGGCTACATGTCTCCGACGCAGCACGACTCAGTGGATGTAAAGAAGGTGTGGGTCGGTCCATCCGCGCCGCTCCTGGTGACCCCGGACGGGTGCCTGGTGGTGGAACGAGCGCAGCTGGTCGAACTGCCCGCCCCACTGTGATATATAGACTGTAACCGGCGCTGTGGACTGATATACTGGTAGGGATATACTGGTAGCTAGGTTGTGGTATGGAATCGTTCAAGTGTTTTACGTAACGCAATTTTTGAAGATTTTTGACCTCTAATGTAACGCGGCGTAACGTTTTTCTATATCTCCCCCTCGCTAAAAGTTACGTTACAAAAATTCACCTTTTTTGTCTAAAAGTTTTTGGTCAAGTTAAAAAAATATTTTCCCTAGATTTTTTTTGTAACAAAAAAGGAATGTTACGTAACACGTTGTTCACACACCCCTCCCCTTTATGTAACGCATCATTATTTTACAAGACCTCACCCCCAAATTGCGTTATGTAGGTAATCTTGAATGGTCACTATGTTGTACTAATTCGTGTCAACTACGCTCGTTGAGTTATTTTTATCTGTCAACTCCAGGAGGGAATGGAGTAGTTTGTCGATCGTCTGTATATATTATTTGGCTCTACTACTGCATAATGGATTGTCTCTTTACTGCGAATAACATAGACTTTAAATATGTAGCTCCAAATATTTTACCAATTGACAACTAGTTTTTTTTGGACTAAATCGGAGTTAACAAACAAACTAAAGGAAATCTGAAATGTGTTATTCAGTTGAGTTTTACAGCTGATTATAGAAAGAGTAAATTCAAGCGATTTGAACAAACTCAAATTCCAAGGACCTCTAACGTAGGTTTAAAGTTTAAAATGACAACCGTAACGAACACGCTGTAAAGCTCAATTTATATTTTCAATTCTCTCCTATGAGATTCGGAGTGAAGTTGACATCGAGTTGGTATAATGTGCAAAGACCTTTATGCGAAGATATTTCATCGTGTTGGATGGGTACTCATGTCAGACTAATAGGTCTTTTACATTTCATTATGACGTTATCACCATCATCATTATCGAGTTTTTACCATCATCCTTATTATCATCGTCATCAGCATTATCATTTTCATCATCATCTCTATTTTCATCATAATTAACATCGTATCTACTGCTAATATTAATTATATGTCTACCATTATCATCATGTCATTAATTTCACTATACCTTGTATTTATAAAACTCCAGATGACAAACTCATCATTTCATTTCAAATTCATCATTCGCACAAATGCATTCATCATTATATTATACTCATACCCAAATATATTAGTTAAACGCTTTAACAGTAATCATCATTATTCCTCCTATCATCATCATCATCATCAATTTCATCAAAATCATCGTCATCATGTTTCCTATCATCATCATTGTATTTCCAATACAAACATATTAGATTTTTATATCTAAATGTACTCTAGAAACAACTGTACTTCTCTTACCCCTCTCGCCTCTCCTCATTTATTCATCCTACACCTCCCTAATTACAGCCCTGATTACACCCACTAATGATCAATTTGAAAATCGTGAGTACCCACTCGCACGCATAGAGCTTGATAGTTAGACTCGATTGAAAAAGGTTGGGAATGATATTTTCTAGAGTGATCTGATCTTGAATAGATTGACTTTGTAGTTTTTCTTTGAAAGGCATTGAAGTAAAGCCTTTAATATTCGGATGAGAAAAAAGATAGATATCTTATCTTTAATTAAATGTTATGGAAAAGCTATTTTTGAAATTTTATAGATCCCTTTTCAATGCGTGATTGGATAAAAAATTTAGATTATTGCTACAGTTTATGACCAACAATATATTTTCTGAATATGTAGTTACTTTAAAATTTTATAAATAATATTTCAGAAATATATTTTGTCAAATTATTTTTACCCTGTATCTTTTACTTGTAAATATTGTGTAAATTAAAAAAATCAATTTAACAAAATTATTTTACAACTTATTTTTCACATTGTATTCAAAATCATAAATGACGTAAACTTTTTATAGAATGAAATAAATAATAACTGGAGTTTTATACTTATTGTCAAAGTAAATAAAGGTTATATTAGGTAGTTATTAATAAATGAAGTGCCTTATAAACGAAGGTACATTAATAAAAGTTGATGGGAAAATGAATCTTATTGTAATTTGATCTCAGAATGTAGGCATCGGTCCACGGTAGCTTGGCAAGCATACCAAATGTACCACATTGTATATTAATTTAATGTTTTTGTTAATTTTATAAGCGCTTCGTGTTCCTTATACTTGTAAAATGTAACCAACTATAGACTTAAAGCAAATACACATATTTAAAGGAAATAACATATTTAGTTACCATAACAATGAAATAGGGGCTGGTCAATTATTACGTAGTTATAATAATTATCTTCCCATTGCCATTTATATTTCCATTAATGGGGCAAAGACGGAGAGAGAGAGAGAGGATTTCTTCCGTAAAGAAGAAAGTACAAAGAATCCTTCTTAGTTACAAAAATGGCAGTAGTTACAAAATCGTTGATACTAAACGCTTTTGTATCTGTAATGGATTATTGTACTTTCATCTTGAAGGTCTTAGCCAACTGCCTGTCTTTACATTAGACTATAATTATCTCAGACCAATAAATATATAGACTCAGACATCAGGACAAAAAGTGTCCTCACTTTTTTTCGATCTGATGTACGTCATCGAGCCATCATCATCTGTTATTATAGTTATGATTTTTTTTTCGACTATGTTTTTTTATTTTTAAAACTGTCTGTATATTTTTTGGTTTGTGATTGATATTTAGTAACTATTCGTTCCTACATATTAGCAGAAATAAATTACCCACGGCTCCCTATTCACTAACTACGTAATAATTGATTGGTCCCATAAACATGCTATTTATCAGCAATAAACACTATCTTATATTCTGACACGTTGTGATCTAATTTATATGTTATCAAGTTTAAGGTAAAACTAGTTTCAGGTAAACTATTGAACAAAGTGTTACCCCATTTTAGTTCAATTAGTTTGACCTAAAAACAATTTTGGCGTAAAATCAACTACTGATGTTTTGAATAAACAACTTAAAGACTGAATAGTAATCAGAAGTTTATTTTACGCCATTTTATAATCAGTGGCGTAACTACACCTTTGAGGCCCGTGGAAATTTATTAGATGGGGCCCTCGTAAAAATTTTCATTGTAGTTAAACATCTAATAAATAAAATTTTCAAAAGCATGAGACTGTTTAAAAATGAACTCATATGCCTTTGGGTTGAGGGCCCCTTGAGGCCGGGGTCCCGTGACATTTTGTTTATAGTTACGCCACTGTTTATATTATTGAAAATTAGTCAATGAGAATGATAATATTACTCATTGCCTTTTGTGCGAACGTCTAACATAACTATGAAAATAATTACTTAAACAAAAGAGCTTAAATTAGTCAATTGAAGATGCTATTGTAATATATGTTTAACTAAGAATAGTATTCATACTGTTACAAATACCATACGTTTCTTAACTGTATTTAGGTAAAGTTGTTTTACCCTATACATTATGGTAAATTAAAATTTCTCTTATAAATTAAAGTACTTTGATGAATTACATACATATTATTGTATTATTATTATATTTGTAACTTTTTTCTTTACGCACTTAAAATGGCTTCATTTTACAGTTTGTGTTCATATGAACTGATATAATATATGATGATAATATATCATCTTCGTAATGTAAAAACGAAAAATATCAATAAGTTAAATAATTGTTATATAATATAGTATTTTTACATAATCGCACATTTTCTGCCAATTTTTGTTTGTAAGTCACAACTTGTATATCTAGAACTTTCTTTCCCTTCAAAATGGTTGCGAATAATTTGTAAATATAGTGGTTTTAAGTTGTTACCTGTTGTTGAAAACTGAAAGAATACAAAGTCCATTGAAAGAAATACCTAGTCTTTTTAATCTGTATCTTCAAACTTTAAAATCTTTCAATGGATTTCACTAAATTCGAATTTTAAATAACTATGATTGATTTCTGTATGCACAGATTAATAATTTTGTATTTTTTTTCGTAAACTTGAATATAATCTGTTTCGAAAAAAAGTTTTGTATATAAATATGAAAATCTGATATATTCATTTAGGCAATGAACTACTTTGTTCTTTAGGTAAGTTGTTATATGTAATAATTGTAATTGTATGTATAATTGTATAATTTGTCATATATAAATCAATGAAATGTACTCAAAGGTTGAACAGTTAAGTTTCCTAAAGGTGCCTTACCTTAAATACGTGTTGTAAGCGAACCTAGGTGCAAGTGAAAATACTCTCTAATGATAATAAATATACCTGCAAATTTATGTAAATATAATGTATAATAAAATGAAATTATTTTATTACTGGAATTATTTTTTTTATTTTACCCTATAATGTAAAATACTACGACACGGTTGCTTATATTTGAAGCCCATGTTATATGTTACAGAGTACCCTAATATGTGGCTATGTGTTGCCCGTAATAAAAATAAAGTACCTCAATATGTATTTAAAATATACGAGGGCCCAAAATGCCCCTATAGTAGAGACGAAACTGAACACACACACACACTACAATTAAAATGCTATACATCTGAATACGTAATGTTTTAGGTAATTTATTAGGTATTGTAATAGTTAATGGCTTGACATAGTAGATTTAACTATAAAATACACAGCGTGGCTACATTAAAGGCATTATGTATTAGTAGAAATCCATACAATTTAATTATGACATTGAATTCCTGGTTACACTTCCGTAGTGCAGTGGTTACACGATAATTATCGCGCTATGCCGTTATTGGAGACAAAATATACAGTATAAAATACACAGTTGATTGGCGAGGGAGCGTTGATGTTTTGCTATATGACCTCAAATATTGTGGAATAATTATCCCATTTGTATATTCATATCGTTAAGTTTATCGCGAGATTATCAAAGGAGATAAGAAAAATGTATGTCATTATAAAATAAGATTAAATTAAAACGAAATTAGTGACACGGAAATACCTCCGTGTATAACATATATGCGCTACGACATTATCTCTAGTTGAGGACCACAATTTTTGTAAAAAAACTTAAAATTAAATAAATTGAACCACATGTGAAATATTTCTTCAATTTGAAAACCAGCACGGCGAAATGTTTATAATTTTTAGTTTCTAGTATCCACATACTATCTACTACCTACTTACATACTACAAAAAATAAGGCTACCCATATTTTTTAATTTAAGATATTTTATTAATTCTTTAGCAAGCTGAATACCACAACCTACCTAGGTTTCCTATTTGAAAGTCTGAAGAAGCTACAAAGAATTAGTACCTACCTTTGTCTTATATTCGTTTACTTTAGATGAATGTACCTATAAGTATGTATAAATATTAAGCTTTAATAAATACAACAATTAGTACTCATCTAAATACATATCTCATACATAAACTAATCTTCTCCTAATCAACCTTGTAAATTCGTAATTTAAATCATGTAAACACGACGTTAATTCATAATTAATGCAGTATTAATAAGTCGATTAGAATTCACTAATTTGGAAACAGATCGAGACATCAGATAAAAGATTGGTTACGTTATAAAAGCTCGACCCTAAAACAAAACTGCAGTTTTAGTTTTAAATCCTGACAGTGTAACACACGGTAAGTGACTTTGAATTAATATAAGTAAGGTAAGGTGGGGTAAGACTAACACACGGGGCAAGACTAACACTGTCTATTATCTCGATACGTATAGCTTATATACGAAATTCTTCCAGTCTGCAAGATAGAACAAATGTAAATGTTCCCGGCTAAAACACACACATGTCATTTCTTCAAGTGCATATCGAGATAATAGACAATGTTAGTCTTGCCCCGTGTGTTAGTCTTACCCCACCTTACCTTATAATAAATTATTATGAAGCCGTTTTAAAAAAGCTTGTAAACTACCGCCATTATACCAAACAGTTACGCCAAATAGGTACCTAACACTTGTGAAAAACCGTAAAACCGATAATCAGAATTTTAGATTTATTTATTTGTAACCAAAAACTGACTTGGACTTAAATGCACCTTATGTAGATAGGTAGGTAGGTACGTTACATTGTAAGGCACCTACTAAGGTAATTAGTTGACTACCATTTCATTAGGTTATTTCTATGCATTTCACGTAGAATATAACTCAGATCTAGGTTTGCAATAAATACTATTTAGGTTTGAATTGCAGTTATTAAAATATACGAGGGAATGTGAATAAAAGTGTCAGTGATTTTGTTGACCATAGCCTAGAAACAAAATAACGAAAATTATTTATTGAAGGCTAGGATGATAATTATTTGTGTCCTTAATAAAAAAGAAATAAAAAAAAGTGTGCCGCGCTTGCAAGTTTGTGTCATCATTGTTTTAACGATATTTGCCGTGTAGTTTGTACACAAAAAAAGGTTTTTGGTTCATATTATTAGTCAACTAGCTGACCAAACTACAAAAATTAATTAACAAAAGAATCACACAAACATATCTGTATGTAAAGCAAGCTTTGTGGTAACCTGCTTAATAAATTACAAGTTATGTACTTTTAATTAAAACCTTCGTGGTAGTTTTTACAGCCTATGGTGACTCTAATAACTACACTGACTATAAAATGTAAATCCAACTTGATTAACGTAAACAGTGTGATTTTTGTTACTGGCAGGTCAAAATGACAGTTACTAAAGACGAAACGAAACAGGCGGGAAACGGCAAAGTTTTGAATTTCGATCATCTTACTTTCTGGGTGGCCAATGCTAAAACAGTAAGTACACTATGAAAAAAAAATTTAAATATTTTTTTTTCACGTAGGTACCTAAAAAATATTTGCTTGGAACCTTTGTTTTTCTTAAGTTTATTATATTTACGAATAAGCATTTTTATATAGCCGGAGCCCTCTATACATTTTAATTGTAAATCTCGAAATAAAACTGTAACCTAAATAGCTATTGTTGTTTTGCTACAATAAAATAAAATACGTGATATAATTTTACAGGCTTCAAGTTATTTTGTAACACGATTCGGTTTTAAGCCACTGGCTATTCGAGAATCTTCTGAAAGCCGGCCAGTTGTATCCCATGCGGTTCAACTCAACAAAGTAAGTAGATCTCATCTGTTAATTCTATTCCTCTAACAGTTCTATATTGAATTTGTTTCCTTAGTATTTTTGGGAATTACCATAAAATAGAAATTAAATAAATGTATCAACAATGATTGATAAACCATAAAAAAATATTAGAGTCAATGAAAGTAGGTGTTAGTACGTAAATATTTAAATATTTTAAATTACATCATAACATTTTAGACTAAAAAATGTTTAGAGTGAGTCTTTAGAACAAAAGTGGTCATTTTTTTCTTTTTTTTTACGATTTGACGTATATCACAGAGCACGGCCTGTTAATCAAAGTACCGGGAATATCATTTGATAAGTACGTTATGTTTTTTTCTACAACACGAATTTGTTCCGAAGTATCAGTCTATTATATTTTTTCGTGTGTGATTTTAGATAACACTCATATTTGAATCCCCAACTGCTTATGATGGTGTAATATCCAAAGACTTGTCCCTGCATGGTGACTTCGTGAAAGACGTGGCATTCGAGGTCAATAACCTGGATGCTCTCGTCAACCAAGCTAAGAAAGAAGGAGCTATCATTGTTAAAGACATTACTGAAGAGACCGATGATAATGGAGTGGTTAGATACGCAGTATTGAGAACGGTAAATGAAGATTTAAATGAAAATTAAAATGAAATTAATAGTAACCAAAGTCATGATTCAAATTATAAAGATAAAATGAACCTTTTTCCTGGTTTATTTATGGTTGAGTGTATCGCTGGATTCAAATGTTTTAGTACTGAGAAAAAACATCAAGAACATTCTAGAAGATTGCATTAATTGATATTAGAGTAATTGAAATGCTTTATAGGTGATTGCTAATAATAACACAAGATTTAATTTAATTCGCGTGAATCAACTACAAGCTTAAAAACACAAAAGAAGCAAATAATATATGTTAATGAAAATCCATTTAACGTAAAGCAAAGATCCTTGGAAGTTGTAGTACATTTCCTCTTTCAAGGCTCATTTTTTGACTGAGAACTAGTTTCTAACGTACTATTATGTTTTAGTACGGCGATAATACCCATACTCTCGTGGACCGCAGTAATTACAAAGGTTTACTTTTCCCTGGCTTCGTGGCTTCTGAAGATGACCCTTTGAACAATCTTCTGTAAGTGATCTATAAATTTATTGATCCTAAATAAATTAACAGAGTAAAACACCGTATTACTAGTATTAAGTACAGTTACACTGTTATTTTCCTCTTAACTGTTCAAAGTTTATTTTAATTCACGCATGATTTATAATCTTGTGCATTTCAGGGAGATTACTATAGGTACATCTCTTAGAGCAGTATTATTATTACTTTACCTTGCTTTTCTTATATTGTTTTGTCAGAACGATGACCTACCAGTATCATGATTTTATGGTACTATTTCGTACTGTCATTTCAGGAATTATAAAATTGAAATAGCATAATAAGACCTAAAAGAGGTTTGCTTAATAAAGGATAATAATAATAATTCTCCAGATAATAATTTGAAGTACGTTTTTTGCAGGAAAGACACGAATTTGCTCTACATAGACCATGTGGAAGGTAACATGGCAGACGGCACTCTCGAAGATTCTGTGTCGTGGTACGAAAAGAATTTGAATATGCACAAGTACGTCATTACTTTTTATCACAGCCTTTCTTCTTTCTTTATCTTTTTCTTTAATTAATTTTCTTTCAGATTCACTATATTCTTTACGTATATTTTTTTCCTTAGGTACCTGTTTTACCAATTAAATATCTCTTCGTTTATTCATCATTTTGAGCTAATTTATTTTCTCTGCCTTCTTCATCGTTCGTTGCTTATGATTATGTTTAATATACTTACAATAGTATTTTTATCGATTATTATAGATTTTGGTGTGTAGATTACAAACATGACTTGGTGCCATACTCGTGCATCAATTCTGCTTCAGTCATCAACAATGATGAAACTGTCTTGGTAAGTCATCCATCCATCCATCCATCTACCGATCCATCTTGTTTCATCCATAATTAACTGATAGATATTTAAAGTTTCTAAGCTTGTTTGATTATGTTGTTTTTCCCCTTTATTTTTCTACCGTAATTTGTGACTATAGTGAATAAATTTTAATTATTAAGTCACTTATAGAAAGACAAAAAAACAATTTTGATTACGTTAGATTTGGATTACATCTGATATCCTATAGCAATTTCTTGTCTCAATAAACATTACCTGTTACGTCATCGTCTTTATAAAACACCAATACATACATAGCACATTCCATTATTCATCAAAAACTATCATTCTCATCTCAACAGTTTCGATAGGCATCACCAAAGTCTATAGACGAATGGATAGATAGATAGTTTAATCTGTAAGTCTAGTCTCTATAGACTATATAGATCTGTAGACTATAGATCTGTTTACACAGATAGTGTAATCTATTCCCCAGCTTTCGTTAAACGAAGCAGCCAAAGGCCTCCGTCCTACCAGCAAGGCCTCTGAGTTCTTGAAGGCTCACGGTGCGTCCGGAGTGGAACATGTTGCTTTGTATACTGATGATATTGTTTCTACGGCAAGTATATTATATTCATTAAAGAAAAGTATTTTTGTAAGTCAATCTCAAAACTTATGCATTATTATAATAAGGTCTTTAGGTGTCGTGTAAGTATAACGTAACGCAGTTTGGGAGAGGGAGGTCTTAGAAAATTTTATAATGCGTTAAATAGGTGGGATGTAATGTAATGTAATTATGGGTTGTAATGATGATGAATGATGATGATGACATAGGTGGGAGGAGCGCTCGAAGTCCTCAGAAGATAACATACAATAATCATTTATTAAGTAATATATGTAATAACAAATTTAGTAAAATTTTATCTCAAAACAAAGTTACGATGAGAATACATTATTACCAAGATTACCAAGAAAATTATTTTAACATTTACTCAGCAAAATGAATAATCAATAAAGCATCACTGCAATTAACAATCAACTCGCAATCCCAGATGAAAACCCTAAAAGCCCGCGGCGCCGAGATAATAACGTGGCCGGCGACATACTACGACCTCATACAGGAGAAACTAAAACACTCTCCCGTGAGAGTAGCCGAGACTATCGACCAACTGAAACAGAACAATATTCTGATAGACTTCGACGAGAGAGGCTACATGCTGCAAGCCTTCACGAAACATGTGCAGGCGAGGCCTACGCTGTTTATGGAGATATTGCAGAGGAGGAATCATCGGGTAGGTTTAATGGAACTGTTTTCAATTATCTATCCATAATCTCTAGTCTAGAATGTTCTTTAAATGCACCACTTTTATATCTCTGTTTGGTGTTAGTAAATTAATTTATCACAAAAGGATTATTACCCCCGTTGTGTTTTCAATTTTTCAAAAAAAATCTTGGTTTTGTAAAAATTTTTTGAAAAATAAACAAATTAAGATATTATAATAAATGTTATACATATGTTTCAGGGTTTCGGAGCAATGAATTACAAGTGGGTGTTTGAAGCTATTGAAGCATTGGAACAGAAGAAAAGT
>LGAG01001644.1:141385-179133 GCA_001278395.1 Lerema accius
TCATAAAGAAAATTATTTTTTACTTTTTAGTTAATTTGAAGTCGGTTTTTTTTTTGTTAAGAATAATTATTTTATTATGTAACAGTTTAAAATTTAAGGAATCTTTTCGATCTTGGGTCTGTATTATAAAGCCCTGTATTATCTGAATAAATAGGTGTAAAAAACAAATGTAGTTAATAAATATAGTTTTTTTTTAATAAATTGTATTTAGAATTTAAAATATCACTTGTTTAATTACATTTACACTCAATTACTTAATTTTAGATTTCATTACAATAAATCTAGTTATTCACATATCTACCTAAGTCAATAAAATCTATTCTAACGATATAAATTTTTATTCCAATAAACAATGTTACAAACAACCATGACGCGTTGTTTTTCAAAACAAATAACGTGTAAATAATGTTTTTATGCAATTGAAAAGTTATAAACAATATGGAATGTGGACATGGAAAATATACAAGTCACCCTGAGAATTGCGCAAGATTTTAAAACCTGCTATAAGTGTCGCCACCTGGTGGACCTCATAGACACTATTGACACTAGTGGGGTAGAGTAGTGTATATTTACAGGGTAGAATTGCCTATCAGACAGTTTATGCTTCTTCAGGCATAATTTTCTAAGAACCAAAAAAAATTTTTTTTTTTAGTTTGCAATGCGTTTTGAGTTGAAAACAGAAAGTCTTATAGCTTGTTGACTAGCAATTTTAATTTGGTGAAGAATTTATAGCTAAACGCAGTTACTTAATTGATGAGTTGTATCAATATACGATTTCGTATCAGAACTTTACCCAGATTCTAAATTATGATCAAGTTTTATGGTTTATAACAACAAATGCGGAATTAAAAAAACTTCAATAAAAAGACAATATAAACAAATCTACACAAAATAGATACCTACACAGTTAGGTAGGTCATCTACTAATAAATAAAAAAACACACAGATTTAAACGAATGTTTGTGTTTTTGCTCCTGAAAGTGAGGAAAACTATCACTTAAGTACCTACTTTGGTAACAAAAACTTCCAGGAACTAACACAGGCACTGAGCTAGTTAGGAGACTTATACCTTAGCCCTTTCAATAAAGATACGCGAATAAGTTGTTCCTAATCCTAAGCTCAAAAAGGACAGTTAAGGATGTAATGATGAATATTGTTACATAAATGTTGTGCTAGGTAAGTGTGACGGCTGTGGCCGCGCCACCCCGCTCCTGTGCCTAACTTGTTTACAACCTTCTCTGCTAATAACATTTGCATAGCCGTAAAGTCTCGCACAGTGCTCCATACCTCGCCTTGAGCGACCATAACAAGTTACAACTAGTTTATAATAACTGATTGGTTGTTTTCTATATTTAAAAATGTTTTTTATTGTATGTACGAGCTACAATGTTAGTTCTCGTCGCCCAAAAACCTCAAAAGAATCATTGACGTTTTCGCAAGCTAGAAAGCAGCCGATATTGTTGTGACATATTTTGAGTAGGTAGGTATGTTAAAGACCATAATAAAATGGCCCTTATTGGAAAGGTAAGCAATAATTATTGTAGGTAGGTACATGGTATCTACAGGCAGTATCGATTAATTGAGGGCACTACTCTCTAAATTACGACTAGGCTTCTCTGATTCTCACTTTTTAGATTAGTGAGTATGACATAATATCTTAATTTCAATTAACTTTCTGGCGTTAGGTAGGTAGGTATATGACGACTATGTAATTTTTGGTTCAGTATTTAACGAAGGGTAACGTAATAAAATAAAGGTACATATTACATAGATCTTTGTCCGACTGTCAGTCCACTATGCGGCGGTAGACCCGCCCCAACAGGTTCGACACACCGACAAGAAAACATCGCCATCATCAGATAAAGCTGCGACCACACTTGAACACCGGAAAACTTTTTTATGTAAATACTAAACGAACGACTACAGGGTACCATAATACATGTTATGTAGATACTTTATTTCTTTCCACTGTGTATAGACGTTAGTAAGAACAAAAGTGAATAAGACGCATTTCCGAAGTGCTCTCAAAGATTTTGTCTTCAACTGTAAGTATGAGATTTTAATGCGAAGAAATACCTACTTCCTATCATTACACTTACTTTTATAAATACTATTATTAGGATGCGATTGCAAGATATAGGATGACTTGCTAGTAAGATTTCTTAAACTTTAAGCAAGTCCCTGTTTCTTGGTAATCATTTTAAGAACTTGATTAAGAGAAGCATTTACTTACCTATCATAAAACTTAGTTTAGATTACCTAAATAATGAAATAAATGTTACAAAGATTGTCTCATTTCTCAACTAATGTAGATGGATTTCTCCGCCAAATAAAATAAAAATTAAATTAAATTATTAATTAATTAATGCAACAAATCACTCACGCAATCAAATTTACCTACAACAGGGTAAACACATCCTTACTTAAATTTAAATCACAAATCAGTAGTCACACTATCCAATACCTGCTCTGATATAAAACCATTCGAGAATACTCCCCAACCAGTTGATACTTGATAAACCAATTTCAAACTCCTGTTCTATGTTAAAATCAGTAGTGGATAGACGTCGTGACCTGATTAAAAATAATCATGGTGAGATTTCATAATTATCTGGTTTTTAATTGAAAAATTGGTCAAATTATAAAATTTGATCAACAATTAGTCGTTACACTTAACAGTCACTTCTTTGCGAGCAATAAAGAATCCTATACATTTTTAACGTTTTTGTGTTAACTGAACGAGTCGTCCCAGGTTCGAGTCCCAGTTGAATTAGACATTTTAATGACAGTTAAATGATTTTTTGCTCTTCCGCCCTTGTATTTTTAATATTTTTTGTGTAGGTAAACCAGAAGATACCTAGTAGCTTTTGATAAAGAGCAACTTTTTAATTTGCGTATTAATGTAACAGTTGCAAAAAAGAGTATTTTCCACAAATTATATTTTCTAACTTATGAATATAAAATGTTTATTAAAGCCTTTTCTTGTGCTACTTTATAGAAACGCATTTTTTTCCTCCTTTATCTTAGACGTCCAGTAATATTTTTTTTATTCTACTACCCAACCATCTCAATTTCAGACTACGTACACGGATAAGGGTAAGAAACCCGAAAATGGGAGGTTCCTGGCATTCGACCATCTCACATTTTGGGTTTCAAATGCTAAACAGGTATGTATGTATTCATATTGAAACCATTTATACATAACCGAAACCGAAATTAGCAGTATAATATAGGTTGTTAACACAATTGCTAAGCTTCAATCGTTTTTATGCCTAAAACACTTATATACTTAACTGGTATTTAACTATAACAACTTGGAGCGACAGCTTTAAAGCTTATCTTGGCTACCGAACGTAATAAGCACGGAAGCTCATAAGCTCTCATAATTCAACTATGTAGTACCTATTTCTACAAACAACTAGTACAATACAACCGTAATTGTTGTATTGAGTCTACCGAAAACCATTGACAAGAACCAAATAATCAAATAAATACCAGGCATTCTGACTAATTACAATAAATTAACTTGTTTTAGGCTGCAAGCTACTATGTATCAAGGTTTGGGTTTGAGCAGCTTGCCTACAAAGGCCTGGAGACGGGCAGTAGAAAGATATCTTCGCATGCTGTGAGGATGAACAAGGTAAGGTCATTGCTACGTTATTGGAGTTCCTTTTGTTGACGTCACAACCTATATTCAGGACCAAGGTTCTAGAATCACATTTCGTCAAGTTTATTTTCTTTAAATAATATAATTGTTGATAATTTTAAGACCTAAAAGTGCAGATTTCATTCAATTTTTATACGTAGTTAAAGAACTTTTTTAAGGTGTATTTTTTTAAAATGAGTAACAATTACAATAATTGATAATAATTAAATTTTTGTGAATGACTCGCAGACCCAAAAAAAAATAGACGGAGCCATCCAGCCGAAAAGTGACGAACGTTAATCTGTAGCAGTTCGATCATATGAAGCCGGCCGTTCAATAATATACAGCTAGCGACTAATTTTTGTACGTCACTTATTTAGTCGCAATTGTGTACGACCGCTCTGTCTAATCTCTTTTATGGGTCCGTGGAATCACTCTAATCGCACAACAAAGCGACAGTCAGTTAGAAACAATAATCATAAATTGTAATTAGCACCATGACAAACATAATCAAGTTTTCTCGATAATACTTGCCTTGAACAAGATCTGGATATGTTAATTATGCTATAAATAAATAATATAATACACAAGTTGAATAAAGGTCAAATTGTTTAGTTATCAGATTGTAATATGGAAACGTAATGAAATATGAACGTAGTAATCTATCAAAAGAACTAGTAGATAATCATAAGTAGAAAAACATTTTTTTTTATTTTTGAATCAAAAAATCTAAAGCCTCTAACAATCGAGACGAATCCAATGACACCTCATAAGTTGAAATGCGTGGAACCCTTTGAGCTTAAGCGCTTGCAAAAGAATTGACCATAGTATAATAGGTACCTACTCTTTAAGTAAGTCCCTAAACATACTCTCCAAGTAATTCCCATCTCCTCATACATACCTACTCTCCAAGTAATTCCCATCTATTCAAGTAATTGCCATCTATTCTCAACAGATAGTATTCGTGTTCCAAGCTCAGTACGAGCCAGTAGACAGCGAGATGTCCAATGAAGTGGCTAGTCACGGCGACTTTGTGAAGGACGTGGCATTTCAAGTTGAAAACCTGGACTACATCCTGGAATATGCTAAAAGGCAGGGCGCTATTGTTGTCAGGGATCTTTGGGAGGAGAAAGACGAACATGGAGTTGTGCGGATGGCTACTGTCAAAACGGTGATTTTAATTCTCTTTTTTATGATAAAAATGTTAATGCTTGACAACAGTCCCATCTGTTATTACCTATTTGCCAGTGTAGTTAAGATGGTGAGCGTATTAACTTAGAAGCCTGTTCACTTGTCTTGAACTCTTCCATAATAAATGATAAGAACATTGGATTATTTCTTTTAGATACTTTCATTTTTATTATAGCTAAAAATTAGGAAGTATTTGATAGAAAGTGGTAAACGTCGATCGTGGTAGTAAGTAACATCAAGAGACCTCACCAATAAGTTGAAAAACACGTCACGAAAATATTTAATGCCATTTTACTTTTCAGTATGGAGATAACACCCACACTCTCATAGACAGATCAAAGTATACGGGTCCCTTCCTACCCGGCTACCAGTTACTGAATAAGGACCCTATCAACAAATTCTTGTAAGTCAAAACCTTTACTTATAAAATAGAAAAAAAACCTTCTACGTTAAGAAGACCTTAAAGTTCCGTTTGAGTAAAATTGCTAAATCTCCCATAGTTTTCACTTTTTTTTAACTGAATCATCTCATAGTGGAAGCGGATTATTAACCCCAGTTACTTTTTTGTTGAAATATTGTTTTCCACCAGTAAAAACAGCCCAAAACTCTGTCCAGGCCCAAAGTGGAGATCAACTTCATAGACCATGTGGTGGGTAACCAGCCAGACAACGGTATGGAGCAAGCTGCCTCCTGGTACGAGTGCTGTCTGCAGTTTCACAGGTAACTTAACATAACCTTAAATATATCTAGGCCCTTAAGAGAAACCCGTGCTTAGTAATGGGCAGTCATTGGGATCATGCCAAGTTGGATTTTACAGATGAAGACCCTTTTTTCCGTAGGCGATGCCAAGGCATCATTTAAAACTTATATTGTTATTATACTATAGGGACCATTTATGTCTTACGTAACGCAATTTGGGGGGGATTATGATGCAAAATATTATGGTGAGGGGTTCGAATAACGCTAACATTGTTTTTATTACAAATAAAACTAGGGAAAATAATTCGTCTAACTCGGCAAAATGGCAACATTTTTTGATAAATATAGTCATTTGTGTTACGGAACGTTTAGGCAGGGGGAGGGGTGGTACAGAAAAACGTTACTGCGCTTTACATGGGGGAAGTGGGAAGGGGGTCAATAATCTTCAATAGTTGCGTCACATAATGTTACGTTATACTTGAACGATCTCATAATGTAAATACATTTTTCGCCCAGATTCTGGTCAGTAGATGACAAGCAAGTGTGTACCGAGTACTCTGCGCTGCGCTCCATAGTGATGGCGAATTGGGAGGAGACTGTCAAGATGCCGATCAATGAGCCCGCGGCGGGTAAACGAAAGAGCCAGATCCAGGAGTACGTGGAGTACCACGGCGGCGCTGGCGTGCAGCATATCGCTATCAATACTGAGGATATTATTACTGCTGTAAGTCTCGTGTTTTAATATTAAACGTCTAGGAGAGACCTTTCAGGGCAAGTAGGTAGCTGTAAGTCTATGTGTTTTAAATTAATAATCGTCTAGGAGAGACCTTTCAAAAGAAGTCCTAATGCATTCATAAGGTCTAACATGACGTTTTTGGAGGCGCAAACAAAAAATATTTTTGATACACGCATTGTCAATGCACTAGGCGTCCGCTGGCTATCGAGGACGTTTTAGTGGGTTCTAAAATAGGGAAATCCTTTTAGAATATTGGTGAAGAGTTCTCTCTACTTTGAATCAGATACGACTGAATAACGAATGACGTTTAAATCTTACCTGTTTCGTTAGGAAATCAGTCTTACTGAATTAAGAAAATCTTCAAGCTTCCTTAAACTTTAAATAAAACTACAATAGGTCGCAATACAAACCATAATAGAAGCCTGTTTCTTTCCATCTACCAGATTGAAAATCTCCGCGCCCGCGGCGTGGAATTCCTCTCCATTCCATCGAAGTACTACGCGATCATTCGAGAACGTCTACGTCACAGCAAAGTTCGTGTAGCCGAGAGCATTGACGCGTTGGAACGACTCAACATCCTGATCGACTACGACGACGATGGATACCTACTACAGATCTTCACTAAGAACACTCAAGATAGACCTACGCTGTTCTTGGAGGTTATTCAAAGAAGGAACCATAATGTAAGTGGTTTTTTAAACGATAAATGAGTCGGGTGATAACATGATTGTCTATGGACGTCAAGAGAATTGTGTTTTATGCTTTGCTGACTGGAGATAAAGTAGTTATCGATGCGTTGCTGACCATTAAGAAACCAGTTTATCACTTTTTTCTAGTACTTATGACCATAAATTGTTTTGTTATTATGATCCGAGTGCAATCAATCACTGACTAAACTTCATAAATTACTCTGTCATTATGTTTTTGTACTATTCAAATAAGAAAAAAAAAACAAAATCCTCTTTTTTCAGGGCTTCGGAGCCGGCAATTTCAAAACTCTATTCGAGTCGATAGAATTGGAACAAGAAAAGCGCGGCAACCTGTAAATATAAACTAACCATAGACATACATATTTCTAACTTTGTAATTGTAAAGTATTGTTAAATAAAACCACAGTAAAAAGTGTAAGTATATTATTGTTTTATTGAATAAACGCTCGTGACGTCATCGTCATTAAATTTCATAACACCGATTAGATCTTGATACGAGAGCAAAACGTATTTACAAAACATAGATAACACACCATCAAACCACAGACTAAACAATCTATTTTTAATTCTTACTTACTCTGTGGTATGATGAAAAATGCAAGTTAATGCAAAATTTACGTCAAAACGTAGAAAGGTGCCGTTATAAACATGCAGTTTTACGAATTTAATTGTTTACTCGTGAAGGCAACTGATATTAATTCGAAAACGGCATATCTATAAACGCACCCAAAGACAGCACCAAAAACGTTAAATCACAAAACCAATGGACATAAATAATAAAATTTTATGCAAATAAAGATTGCACGCATAATTTAAATAACACTATTATTAAATTTGTCTAAAATCACCTATTATTAACGCGGTTAGATTTCTAGTTGGACACGAAAAACGAAAGAAGGCTCGTTAAATGCATAAATTGTACAATAATCCATAATTTCATAATTTACCTACATCTAAAAATAATTAAAATAAAATACATATTTACCATAAATAAAAGGAACTAAAAATCAGCCCGAATCGGACTATTTTGAGATTTGGGCAAAATTAAAAAAATATTTGGCTTGTGTTTGAAATGGGCTAGCCCCGCCATAGAAATCAAATGGGATAAATTTTTTATAACGACAATATTGATATACAAAAAATCAAAATTCATTTGAAAATTTACCAAAAAAAAACTATGAAATATTATGTACCTACATTATGACGTCACAAACTATGTCTATTGAACATACGTATACAATTAATTCAATGACGTCACAATATCAGAAAAGAATGATGAATGGAATGTAAAATCAAAACGTGTAAAACCCAGTCCACACTAGAAATCTATAACAGACCGCCCTGACAAATACTTTTTAATTTAACTATACTATTCTGTGATACCTATTACAAACAATTACTTGTGATAGGAGTATATTTAGCACGTACTGTTTATTTACTCAAAAACTACGTTTATACAGTGTTTGTTTCTGTTATATAAAAACAATGTATGTGTCAGTTTTCGACATTTTTTCAATGGGTACAAATATTATGCTTCTTTTTACCCAACAATTTTGACCAGTAGGTATGTATGAATGATCATAAACTACTAACTCTGTCAGACTAATTCTGTGAGAACTTTGAACTATTTATAATTTGACAAGTAAATAAATATACTGCATGCCATGTTGGTAGTCAAATAAAAGGGATTAATTAGTTAGGACATTTCAAAAATATATTGTGCAGCTTGCAATAAACATTTTCATATGTGATTATAATAAATTGTATCTATGGTCACAAAAAGTATTTTTTTAGCTCAACTATAGTATTCTCCTTAAGTTCAATTACGTAATTATGACGTCACTGGAATATTATTTTTTTTTTAAACTGACACACATATTACTTTTATATATGTGTGAAATACAATTGTGATTTGTTATACACAGCATTGTAGGGTTAAAGCATTAGTTATTCTAATCTATTCAATGTTCACATACGATTCTGATATTTTAAAACTGGAATGAATATAAATTAATGTGGGTAATTTTAATTGTTAACTACGAAATTAAGGTCAAGGAACTATGAGGGTAGTTAAACAAATAAGTAATGAAAAATTAAATATCGGAAAATATTGGAATATGAGGGTATTTTTTAATTATCATGAATTATAATTTGATAGTTCTAGGCTTCTAGGGATTTAAGAGAAATAAATGCAAAAAAGCGAGGAAACATGCATTATGAATTCTGAGAATAAAATGTTGATATGAAATGCAAGATTCAACCGTTTTGTTAATTGCTATGTATAAAGTTATTTGTGCTAATAATCTTTAATATTCAGACAACCATGTGACTTTGCTTTCTATTGCCCAGAATACACGGTTCAAATTCGTTTGACATGAAGTTTTTAAAATCAATTTCTTTTTACATTGGAATTTAATTCTAATATCATCTGTGTTAAAGTACAATTTTGCTTGATATAACTTTTATCACTTAACAAACTCAAATAGAAGGAGTTAAGGTATCCTATTCAAAGTCATTCCCAATATTCTATCAATCCAAAATCTCTGATAAAAGGTAGAAAAGTAAAATAATAACAACTAATGCTATGTTGTGACTTATAGGCAGTTGCTGTGTGTTACTGACGGTTATGGATAGATAGCATAATATTGGGAAAAGCCGTGAACTATGCACATTCAATGGTATTGAAGAATCAATGAATTACTCTAATAAATTACCTTGCAATGAGCTGCTAATATGATAAAATTATAGTTATTCTGATGGAACTGAACATATTGTCAATTTTTGATTTTTGATTCATAATTATCATACAGTGACTATTTCGGATTTTTTTTATTATTACAGTAAATCAAAGTTTAAAATATGACGCCTACCTTCGAAAAAAAATTAGTAGTCAGGTATTTTTAACATAATGATTAATAAAAGATAGATAGAACGGCAAGCAAAATTGAATCGTGTATAATGACAAGTCAGAGCTAAATTTCATAATTTGTTTAATAGTCTACATTTAACGTTAAATTTAACGTCATATTTAACGTCCGAGCCACAACCCTAAACCCTCACATTCTCACAAAATTCGAGAAAATCACGTAAATTTGGAAACAAACTACAATATTAAAAACGCAGCAATACACGTTGATTTCATGATTAAGAAATATATTTTAAACAGTACATAAATTGATTCTAACTCTACTAAAGTTGTATGCTGATCTTTCATTTATTATGTCCGTTTTGGTTTATACCTTATTTAGAAACTAGATTTTCAATAATTGGAAAATGCTTCGCTAGAACAATTTTTTTTTATTCTTTAACATCAACAATCCTTTACAAATATGAATACATAATTTCCGTGTCACATATGCCACCGAAATTTAAAAATACCGGTTACACTCCTTTGCTCAGATACCGATACAAATAACGGTACAAATAATGCTTATACCGGTATATCATAAACAACACAATTAATTACAAAACCGATAAAACCAAAAATACCGGTATCTATATACCGGTATCCAACGTCATATCATCATACATTTTCAGATACCGGTATTTTAATTTAACAAACCGTAATTCCAGTAACCGGTTTCAGAAAAACCGTTATTTACAAACCTATTGAGTCTAGCGAGCGTAGTACAAGTATCGAAAGGCTAGTGTCTCGTGAGCCAGCTGTCCTCAACCTACGTGGCGGCGTCCTTGTCGGGCTCGAGGTCCCCCGGCTCCACCATCTCGAAGTCGCGGTCGGTTGACGACCGCTGGCTGTTCTCGGACTCCGACTCTGATAGTTTATCTGCCGGCGTTGCGTCCGATGCCGCCCTACAAATGTTTATAATTCAAATATGTATCCAACCACTTATCATAAAATATAGTAGAAGTAGCTAATTATGAAAAAAATAAAATGGAAAGAAACGTTCAGGAATATCATGCGTCAGTCACCATGGAACATCATCCATCCAAAAGAACCTTTCTCAAATAATAATATATTTTGTAAACTCTGTTACGTCACCTCCTTAAAAGGTAGCTACGTCCTAAACCCCACTAATCACTAACTAGTCACCGCCACTAACTAGTAACCTTCACTAACTAGCAACAGCCACTAACTAGCAACAGCCACTAACTAGTAACCACCACTAACTAGTAACCACTAATAACTTACTTAGTGTCCCCGGTGTCGGGCACAGTGTCCGGTGTAGCGACGGGCGCGGGCGGCGGCTCGCTGTCAGCTATTAGCGGCTTCTCTTCCGCCTCGTCATCGGACTGCTTGTCTTTCTTGCGCTTCTTCTTGCTTTTAGACGCCTTGTCGCTCTCGGAGCCCGGCCCGCGGTATTCATACTGCAAAAGTGCAAACAGACAATTATCATAAAAAACATAATTATGATTATCGCAATAAATAACGTTTACTCTCTCATAGCTTAGTGAATAGCTCCTAGTAAGGTTCCAATACGAAGTAGTAGTCAGTACAAGTCACAGTCAGAAACTACCGCAGCAGTTGACTTAATATAAGGGAATAGTTATTATTTGCAAGATTATGGTATGATATGGTGGTTGCTGCTTAAGCAGGTTTCACATAAATATTATCATCATCATAACCCATGTGTCCTACTGCTGGGCTCAGGTCTTCTCTCACAGAGTAAAGGGTACAGGCCATAGTTCACCACACTGGCCAAGTACAGATTGGCAGGCAGTACACACCTTCGAGAACTTTATGAAGAACTCTTAGGTGTGCAGATTTCCTCACAATATTTTCCTTCAACGAAACAAGTGATATTTAAAAGATATACTAATTAATTCTTTAAGACACAAACTGTTAACTTCAAATAGCATAACAAATAAAATGTCTATTGTAACAAAGACTGTTCAACAGCACCATTACACAGGTCCTGTTGTCAACCATACCATTAAGCCATTGCTGATCGTTCAACAGCACTAGACCTTTCTATAGCTGGGCCATTACAAACGTGCAAACTACGTCATCAATCATTTTATCATATCTCTCGTTCACACCTATAGGTATATTGGAACTCTCACTCCCACATTCCAGCGAGAGTTCCGATATACCGATAACTGTGAACGAGAGATATGATAAAATGATTGATGACGTAGTTTGCACGTTTGTAATGGCTCTACTATAGTACGGGACCTCTCCCGAAGGTTCTAGAACCTACCTTATACAGCGGCCAGAATGAAGCGAAGAACCCTACGTCCTCCGTGAGGTTGGGCAGCAGCCACAGATGATGGCGGCTCAGCGTCAGCAGCCACACGAGACAGAACACGACGACGCGCAGCACGGCCAGCGCTATGATCAGCACCAGGAACGCCGCCGCCGCGATGCTCAGGTAGTACACGCCTTTCCTGTTACACACGAACGGACAATACATCAGCATCAGCATAATTATAGTAGTAGTAGTAATTCCTGATGACTTTATTTCTATGGCAAGTTTTACTAGAGCAGTGGTTCGTAACTTGAAAAAAAAAATGATTTCACCCTGTCTTTAAAATGTTATCAAACATTAAAAGTTACGTTAGCGAAAGTTACTTTTTTCTGTATTTTTTTTTCATTTTTCGATCCTAATTATTAAGTTAGGTCCTTCGTTACCCCCGTGAAATAGCTGATTCACTGCCGAGGGGGTAATTAACTGTATGTTAGGAACGCACAATCTTGGCACTACTTTTATTAACTTCAAAAATATTTAGAAGTATACGGAAATTTATTTTAACATTCAATTATTGTTTATTCTTTACTTTTTTTTAATCTGTGTCTTTCTTATTTTTAAATCCATAATTACAAAAGACACTGTAAGATTGTTTACCTTTTAAATCACGACGAAAAAAACGAGGTATACGCGACTTGACGGACACACACACACTCGCACGCACGCACGCACGCACACACACACACGTTATAAAACCATTCCCCCCATAAAGAACCAGTACTGTCCCCTCATACCTGACAGTGGCGGGCCACAACGGGAACATGCAGACAGTAATGGTCCCGATGACGACAAGCGCGCCGCACACCCAGTAGTACCACGGCATCGGGTCGTAGATCCACACGTACGCGTCCGGTGTGTCCAGGAACACTTGCTCCAGGTGCATCTCCAGACGAATCTTACGCTTCTTCTTCTCTTTCTCCTTCTCTTTACCTTCTTTTGTTTCCTGGAAACATTTAACGATAAATAAGAAAGAAGGAAAGAACTCTCTTTAAGAATGGTAAATAATTCATAATACTTTCTGGTAGTAAAAATGCTGTTATACTTTTAGTAGGGCTTATTTTATGCAATTTGTTTTTTTTTATGGTTTTAAGATAGCAAACGAGCTGACGGTGCCACCAACCCATGCCGCCCATGGCCATCGTAATAAACTTCGAGTAGGACTAAAGGGAGGACTGTCAGTTGGTCATTAGGTCTTGTTTTTTTTTATTATTTATTTTTGTTCTCTCCTCCTTATCCTTTTTTTCTGTTAATGTTTTTTTTTGTTCACAAATTTATTTCTGCTTTACTATTTGAGTATTATTAATATGTTTTTTTTCTAATATAGATGGACTTACCTTTCCTTCACCAGCGCTTGCTTGACTCTTATCTCCGTCCTTTTCATCTCCACTCTTGCTAGTCTTTTCTATCTCTTTCTTCTTAGATTTACCTTTTAACTCTTGCTCGGTTACTGGGACCTGCAAAATTCATTTTAATAATAATACATAAATATTTTTTTCATGTTCCTCAGAGGAAATAAAATTTGAAATAATGGTAGAGGCATCTGTATTATTTGTTGTAATTTGAGCTCGAAAACTAAAAAAGACAATTTATCGGTTATTTTCCTTATGGCTAAATAATTAAAATTCCAAATCGTTAATTCATATAGGTATCAATGATATGTTTATTATACGTACATATTTTCATTTTTATTATCATGTAAACTTTTAAAAATAAAAACATAATATCATTTAGTTATTTAGGTAGAATAGTTAGATTATGATCTTAGGAATATTTATCAACGGTTTTGATAAAAATAGGAAACTTATACAAGGAAATGGAATTATTAGAGGAAACAGGATAAAGCTATGTATATGTGAGAAAAGTGGTTAGAAGAAAAAGAGCGTAAACGGTTTACATTATCAACATAGTGTTATACCTTTTTGGCTCTGTGGAACAATTTGTGCAGCAACATCTGATGGAGAAAGTCTGTGACCTCGTGCCTGGTGGTGAATATCGGGTTCTTGCCGGTCGCCCATTTTGATGTGAGAAGCGCGTCCACTGCCTTAACGCCTGCAATTAACAATTCACCAGCATTTATTTAACAACAAGACGTCGCCCGCAGAAGAGTAGTTAAAAAAAATATTGAGTTAATTCCAAGGGAACCTACAATCGGGATAAAATCTATCCTATGTCCTATTCCTGGATGCAAACTATCTGTGTGCCAAGTTTCAGCTTAATCCGTTCAACGGTTAGAGCGTGAAGAAGGGACAAACATCCAAACATCTTTACAAACTTTCACCATCAACTTATAAAGTTACTATACAAATGTTTCATAAAAATATTTTACTACAGCTTCTGAAACTCTGTCAGTAAGTAACAAGGAGAAACGGCAAAAGAAACTTTTTGGCATACTGTAAGCCATAGTCAATCACTATTCATTATTATTATGTGTAAAAATATAAGATGTACTCTGCGTGCGTGCGTGTGCGTGTATGTATATGTGTGACGTGTCTTTTCGTGCGCGCGCGCGTCTGTATAATGTATTGATGAATCAAATATGTATGTGGACATTTTATTTTCTGAATTAAATGAATTTGTAATATGTACATATATACACAATTGAAGCAAAATTTGCTGCGCTCATTTTCCAACGTAACTTTGTAATTCGAGACTGCATTATTTTTTAAAAGAGTCCCAAAGTTAAACCTTTTCAGTATAAATATATCGATTGATAATCTATATCTACAAACTTTGTTTAAAAAAACCATTTCATCGCTCAACTACGTATAATAGAATTATTGTTTTTAATCGCTCTTATAACAAAGTAATAATCGCAATAACAAAGAACTATTTCAGTCAACATTACGACGTAATAACTAATGAAACTAATCATCGCATCAAACGATTAGCGACAGTTAACACTGTTCCGCATCTTTGTATAAACAATCGACTCTTACAAAACTTGTGATAACTCGATAACCTATTAAATAGTAGGTCAGTTAATTGACGATTACCGTTAATGGATTTAATGTCTTATACCTTATGTATTAAAATCTATAATTGTTTGAGGAATCATTGTGTTATACGTAATTTTACCACGGTGAGCTATGTAGTTTGTAGGTACACTTTAATTGTTTATACAGAGTACTTAACCGATTTTGCACGTGATTGCGAGTTTTTACCAACTATAAATGTATGTGCATTATTATGTATATATCTCCGATTGTCACATAGGTCTTTCTAGCAATGTATTTGTAGCAGATTAAAGGTGTTTACGGTTAAATCGTAAAGGATTTATAATGCACGAAGTTTTATAACATGGCTTGACGACTGCTATCTAACGACTAGCAATCGCCCGCGGCTCGGCCTCCGTAATTTTGCCGTTTTCGCAATATTTTTTATTGCTGCTTCTCTCCAATTCATCTTATTCTGATTTTATATAGCCTATAGCCTTCCTCGATAAATAGACTATCTTACACTAAAAGAACTTTTAAAATCGGTCCAGTAGTTCCTAAGATTAGCGCGATCAAACAAACTCTTCAGCTTTATATTATTGGTATAAAAGTAGGTATAGATAACCGTGGTTGATTGTGGACTTGTTTTACTTTTACAAACAAACATTTATTAATAATTTACAAACAATCAACCAGAGTCGTCTTAAAACATGTCGGGGCCCTTGGATAAACGAATTTGGGGCCCCGTTGAAAAATAACGAGTATCGAATTAAAACTTCTACATATATCAGTCTGGATCAACTATCTCTTAAATAAATTTGTTTATTTTAAACCGAAATAAAAATTGTAGTGCTCATTTTCGCGATTTCAGAGTTAACTGTCAGCCATTCGAGGCCCCTGTAAGGTTGGGGGCCCTGAGCATAGGGCCCTATGTGCCCTTATGATAACAACGGGATCGCTTATTATTCATACTACAGTATTATTTATGCAGTGAGTAGGTACCTATTCTACGCTCTTCAATGCCTCGGAGAACAAAAACCCACCTTAATCTATATCAAAGCTGCTTCGCTTGCATCATCCTATGTCATTTGTCTGTCTGTAATGCCTATTGTTCTTACCCGCATACCGTAAGCAATTTGAAGGCAACTACTAATATTTATGTTGAGATAGATGACAAATCTATAATTCATTCGTACATACATGTACAGACATGTATGAATTGTCGTTGTCTGACATAGCATATAGTTTTTCGTATATTTTTAAATAACTATAAGCAAAGGGCTGTAATGTTTGCCTCAGACAAATAAAAAAGAATAGACAGAGCGGTCGTATACAATTACGACTAAATAAGTGACGAATAAAATTCTGTCACGCGCTCGCCGTATACTACCGAGCGGTCGGCTTCATATGTTCCAGCGGCTCCATATCTACGTTCGTCACTTTTCGACTGCATGGCTCCATCTATTCTTTTTTTCATGGGTCTGTGTGTTCGATCTATTTCTCAAGTTTCTAGTAACAATCACATGCCAGAAGTTGCGTTGCCAAATATTTGCGAATTAAGGTATTAACAACTCTATGAATAAACACTAACACACTCATACCCCCGCAGTAAGATTCCCCGTGTTGCGGGTGGCATGGACAACACTAATAACACATCACTAACACCCATGACCCGAGAACAAACGTTTAGCTGTCACATAAACATCTACCCCGGCCGGGAATCGAACCCGGGACCCCTCGTTTCGCAGGCAGGGTCACTACCAACTAGGCTACGGGGTCGTCAAAGATGGGGAATAGGGGGGAATGTCTCACCTGTGAAGTATTCGACGTGATGGTTCAAAAACTTAGTCTTCTTGGTCGGTATATTGGCCTTCAGCCACTTGGCCACTGCATACTCCTCACTGGTTGGTTTCTCCGACTCTGGAGGTTCACCAAACTCCTGCAATTGTAATTTAAACGCACTCAATTATAAATTGTAGTACCTACAATTTTTTCTAGAAACACCACACGTAGGTATAGTAAGATAAAGAAAGTCTACGTTGTTTTACTATTAAGGAGAAAGTACATTTAAGTGTTTTATAGATTAACTACTGTTTAAAAGTGTAGAGCATTTCTATTACAGATATACACACAGATATAGATATATTTATTTGAATAAACTTTTGTACCGTACATAATGTAAATGAGGGTCGTACCAAAACTATAACTTTTTTTATTGACAAATATACCACAGAGTACTATCATTATACTTTTTCATGACCCTTTAATTAACCTGTGCCTTCAAAACGGACCTAGAAACCCGAGTTTATATTATAGACATAGAATAATAACACATAGAAGTATAGTCTTCATACAAACGCCGTTTCTAAAATGAAGCACAAAACCGATTCACGCACACATTAACAAATACGTACTTACGCTCGGCGACACGCACACAATCACAACTCTCAGTTTGCCAGGTGTGGTGCAATTACCCGAAATCGGGGAAATAATTCGGCGGCTCATAACCGTTTTCAAGAATGTTAATTTATACTAATTTATACTAAGTGATTTAATAGGCGGTTTTTAAAGTATGATAACTGCTTTTATGTTTTAAAAAAGTTCCCCGAAGTGAAACGAGGGCTGGTCCACTAGTTTTATATCTATACTAGCTTCCGCCCGCGGTTTCNNNTGACACTACGGAGCGGCGCGTTGTTTGGAGCCATATCTGGCTCCAAATTGGTTGCTTAAAATGACCGCGCGGACTTCGTTTCTATAGTGTAATTATTCTAAGATTATAGAATTAGTACTTTTGGAACTTCAACAACGACATTACAAAACAAAGAAACTATTTCAGTCCGTGTCCTTGCACTACTTATAATCCCTAACTACGTAATAGAATTTAACCAAGATACTTCTAGAAAGTTCTAGAAGATTTCAAGACAAAAGAAAGCAGACTTAACACTGCTATTTCATTACACAAACATTTATTCAAACATGTTATACAGTAACGCTGAATGTTCACAACGCGATAATCAATTCACCTGCGAGCTATGACGAATGTTGGAATAAATGATATTCACTTGGTATATTTAGAATATCGTACACGCGATCAAAAATTAAATATTATGACAGGATTAAATATAGGGTTAATGCGTCCGAGTGTTCGTCTGTTATTTATTACAAGAAAACCGGGTAGACGTTGTTCAGTCTCATCATCATCATCATCATCATCAACAACCCATAACTGTCCCACTGCTGGGCTCGGGTCTCCTCTCACAATGTGAGGGGCAGAGGCCATAGTCCACCACGCTGGCCTAGTGCGGATTGGCAGACTTCACACACCTTTGAGAACTTTATGGAGAACTCTCAGGTGTGCAGGTTTCCTCACGATGTTTTCCTTCACCGTAGCAAGTGATAATTAGTATCTAATACGCACATAACTTTTTAAATCAGAGGTGCGTGCCGTGGGGTTTGAACCCAGGATCTCCCGTTCGAGAGACCAATGTTCAAACCACTAGGCTATCACTGCTTTTTCAGTCTCATACATTGTCTTTTATTGTTGATCCTTTAGTTTTCCACATTGCCAAGTTTCATATATCCTTCGTAAATTCTTATCACATTGGGCTAGTTATGATCTAATTGAAGTAGTTTAGGTAGGAACAGTTACATGAAAATTAGACTCTTCGGTAACAATTCTTTTAAAATAAAAACAAAATCTTTCCTTTAAAAGAAAACAATATAAATATGCCCAATTTTGCTACAAGATTACATTTAAAACCCTTAAACTTTTCACGAAAAGAGAAAACCTTAGTTTTGTTTACTTATTTATTTAACCCAAATCAGCGTTGCCCGGTTATTTCTAAACAAACACAAAGTTTCAGTCGTCAACTATTTCTATAATTAGTCCACGTAACCGTAGAGCATCCAAAATGGAGTTATGAAGCCAGGAAAAGTTGAACCCGTGTGTTATTTCCATCTCACCACACGCGTTGATAAAAACATGGAGTTCAAAGACTTTTATTGAACCCTGGATCAGTTCCAAACCTAACAAATGGCAAAGTCATGAACAAAGGTAACGAAAGATGAACGACTGAATGTGGCCAAACCCTTCAATACTCAATTTCTACGTGAAAGTAGATTGTTGCTCCTAATTCCGATCTAATATCTTCGATACTAAGTTGAAGTAGTCTCTGTATTTTTTTCCGGTGCATAAAATGTTAAATAAATAAAAGCATGTCCATCCATCCTTACCTATTTTTTTTTTATTACCCGACTATATTTTTTTCGAGGGTACCTCTTTGAGCATCTTTGGCACATTCTACAGATCAAACGGGTTATTTTATTCCCGTTGGCTCCTATTCCCGTTCTCACCTGTCCCACTATACCCCGAAAACGATTAATTTGATTTATAGTTTGTGAATACTTTTACCTTACTTTTTCAACGTGTACAGTCGACAGAAAAAGTACTTTAACGTATTGACGGGTTTCAAGACATGAGATGTCATTAGATTCATCTCGTTATGGGAGTAACGTAGGCTATTCATCTAATGAACTCCTGACCACACCTGAATACTATTACTTGGATTCACAGAAGCTATAGAAATATTTCAAAAGTGCCTAACTACTTATGTCTTTTATTTACTCAGTTGTACATAAAATTAACACTGCTACGTCAGATTAATAATGTGTAAAGAAAACCTATACCGCGTCAATAAATCCAACAAAGATAATTGAATATTATGTACAACGACCGTGACATAGACCCCAATAAGGAATAGGAACATAATAACGTGGCATACATAACGCATACAGTCATTCTGTCTCTGTGATTTTAATAAAATTACTATTGTTGAATCTATCAGTGGTATATTGTATCGCCTGAACCAACCTAAAAATGTAACATCATAATGAACAAAACTAATTAGGATCTAATATAACTATTTTTCTGCGAGATTCACGAGAGTTTCGAGGTAGGTAGAAATGGGATGAACTTTAAAGACGAAATGGTTTTTCTAGATTTCCAGCAAAACTAGATTCCCTACCGTAAATCTATACAAAACTAACATTTACCTATGAAAAGATATTTTTAAGAGTCTGTGTATAGTATAATGTAATCTTCAACACTACTCTTCCGATTTTTAAAAATCGTTTATAAATAAAATCCTATATTTTTTAACCGATTTCAAAGAAGAAAGAGGTTATTATTGATTCAAGATCTGGCCGTATACGGTGTACATTTCTGGCCTATAATAACTTTGTAGTGTGATCACTAGCTAAATTCCTTTAAGGTGGCGAAAGTATTATTGGGTCATTCGTGCAATTGACATCGGAACTAATTTCATTGACAAGTTATAATGATCTCTTTAAATAAGTATCAAATTAGTTAATAGTTCTTCTATTAGTTATTAGAAATTTAAACGCGATTTCTAATCGGACATTAGTGAAAACTGTCAATCAAATAGAACGCTCTCGATGGCGTTCGTATACCTTACTGTTAATAATGTCAAATTAAAAAGTAATTTGTTAGGAAGTCGGTAGACCTACACTCAACCACGACTTTTAAAAGATGTTAATAACAAAAAAAAAATATTACGGTTTTGAGCTACTAAAACAATAAATTAATATAAATAAATAAAGATAAATAAAGAAAAAACCAATACCGTAATTTTAAAGCAACGTAAACTTACATTTAGAAATCGATAATACCTCTAACGGTTCACCAATTCCAAAGATCACCGTTACGCGAATTCCAAATTCAAACATTTAAACTGGTCATAAAAAGAAACACACGTGCGACCAACACACACAGACACAATAAAACGTCAATAACTAAGTGCATATTTTACTTACATACTCCTTAACCATTTTTATAACTAATACACCATGGACGAACTAAAGTACTGCATCAACTGGCTATTGTAACAGTAGTGGACCACTACTAGTGATCCCTGCTTCGCCTAGCCAGTGAAAGTGGGGCATTACTACGCACATATACCTATCAACAGTATCAACGTTAACATAGTAAGTATACCGCAATAGAAAATATATCAAACAGAAGCACTGACCCCAGGGTAGGAAGGTACCCAATATGCTTTTTATACTCGTATATAGCGCGGATATAGATGCCAGTATATAGCGCGGAAATAGATGCCAATTTAGCCGCGTATTTATATTCTAAGAAATTCAAGAAAGGACCCTTTTACGGATACCGTAATTTTTTTCGTCCTTTAATAATTTATTACGCGAATTTTTTTTTTCATTGTTACACTTATTAGGAATAAAATTGTAAGATTTTTTTATAAGTAATTTCACTAAAGCCGAAAAGCATGTATTTAAGGTTTCGAAATGACAGATGTAAATTCGAATTGAAATCCTTAAAATTTAACTTTAAAGCACACAAAAAATGATATGCATATAATAATACTACAAGATCAAGAGAACAGCTGTAATAGTGTGATACCGAAATCCCAATCTAATCCAAAGTAAAGAAAATAATCCAAAAAGTAATCCAAAGAAAATAATTGCCAGTTATTCAAAAATTATGAACTAATGTTAAAATAATTACTTCCCCATAAATGATTATTGTAGTCTACTAAGAACCATAAATTCTTTAACCATTAACCCTATAATTTTTTTATTCATGTAGGTAATTAATTAATTTATCCACTTCATCAATGAAGTTATCACTTCAGCATACTGAAAATAATTGTTTATATTTTTTGTGACAGTTGCTGAAGTAGCACAAACAAATTCACTAACATTTATTTATATCGTATGAAGTTATGAATTACATTCATGACATACTTATTCTGAGTATTTTTTAAGCTACAACAATTTCCTGACTTATTAGTTGTTATACAAAATAACTGTATATGACTGTGTATTAACACTATATAATTATTGTTATGTACACAGGTGAATAATTATAATAAACACCTGAGTATATTCAAGTTATCAGTAAATCGTAGGATTTACAAAATTTCTTTGTTTGAAATAAGCTATTCATTATAATCTGCTTCATAAGTCATGTTGATTTTAACCCTTAATAGTTCAAAATGAAAAAATAATAAAATTTACAACATTTAGCTGTTGGTCTAGCAATCATGTTGCAGTTCTAATAAATATTAGAGGGCCCATCATATTTCTAAATAGTATGCCAATATGCCAAAGCATTAGTCTGGTATTACATATTTTTTGTTATACATATAATATTTTTTTCTCATATCTGATCTCACAGCTAACAGCTCTTAAAACTGATTATCCATGTTAGGTCCCTTAATTTAACAATGAATTGTTTAATTTCTATAAATTTTATTTGCTAGCAGGCATTGTATAGCCCACAACCTAAAAAATAGAATAAGCAAATATTGACAATATAATTTTTTATACAAATACTTGCACCGGGTCGCTAATATAAGATGGTTTATTATTTATTGTTTTTTATATGAAATAAAGTTCTAAATCACAAAATATGTAAAATAATACTCTACAAATACTGCCAACGGTTATTAAAATAATTTTGGAAAATTATGTTAACATCTAATTCTACATTGAATACTACTGTGAGCTTTATAACCAAACAGAAAAGTGCTTAGTAAAAAAAATCAAACCTTTTTCCGCTGTAAACAAATAAAATAATATTCATGAGTACACTACTATGTAGTTGGCACGACTCAAACAAAGGAACGCCGGGAATGACTTCGTTTATTTTTAAAAATGATGAAAATATTATACTGCTTTATCATTATGCAGTCAGTTTTATCGATTAGTTATCCTTTAAATTTTGAGTTATTGGGAATAAGTGGAAGTCATTACCGACGGGAAACATAGGAAAAATAAATTATGGTTAAGTATGTACTAAAATTTTCAGCAGCCGCGTAAACAAAAGGGGAATAACTGCGCCATAAAAATATAGTCGGAAAAGTTGATCAAAAACAATTCAAAAAACAAAGAACATGCACAGTATTGTTTAAAATCTCAAATTATAGGAACTTCTAATGGGAAACCATGCACCGCATCAAGAAAACGGAAAACAAAACGAGTTGCATATGTTATGTATGCAATGTACTCGCTGCAAATGATGGAAGGCTTATTTGATGGATAATGAACGCGGCGAAAAGCTGGACCTACCTCTTTTCGTTTCTTAGTTTTCCTTTTGTCAGCCATTGTATTTAAAATTTGTCAACGTAGCGATTCCGGTTTTCCTGTACTTATAAGCTTTTTACACTCTTTTCTTCAATTTTCAGCACTGCTGACGCGTGACGTGACTGATGCAATTGACGCAAATCGAACTAAAATTATTTTATACACTGTGGATTTTTATACAGACATTATAAACGTGCCATAAACTATAATGATAGTTAAAAATAATAAAGAAAAAATACATAGGTATAACCTGCGCAAATGATAATGACGCGATTTGGTCCTGTCATAATTGAACGAAAACGATGTTGGGAAAAATATATTGTAGATAATATTATTGGCTTTAACACACTGTAACACTGAATAATGCTTTATATACTTTTTGTAGTCTACCTAACCACGCATTTTATGAACGCGGCATCGCATGGAACTAACTTGATTGACAGTGTCAAGTTTGACATTAGTTTGACTTTACAGGATTTACAGCACAAAACCACGAATTCAGGGTAAAACGTTTGATGCATTAGATGGGAAGTCTACGTATGAAATAAATTTAAAATCATATTTATTTATGGAACACATTGTCACATGAAATAAATACCTAAATTCGGCAGTTGGATAGTGAAATTAATGACATGGTATCATTGACATGTGACAGCGTTACGTCATCCTGCGCCTTCCTTGCCTTTAAATGGAATTATCATGCCATAATACAGCACATTTTTTTAATTTCACACAAAATAATCAAATTACTTCAAAAGGTGAATAAAGGTAGCGATTTTCGATGACATTGTCAAAATTGACATAAATTAATACCGTGCGCTGCCGCGAATATAAACGATTGGGCGGAATAATTCATTGTCAATTTGTACGTTTATGCTGTTAATGTTTATGCTATCTGTGGCACTCTTTTGTCTCTGTGCCAGCCAAACGTCAAACGTCAATCACATAACAATACCAACAGCAATAGACCAATTATTATTGTCCAACCAATTTCAATTCAATAAAATTGTGCAGTGACTGCAGTGTTTGCGACGGAATACTCTTGAAAAAGTTCAAATATTTAATTAATTTTAAATAACATAGTGATATAAACTTAGTGAAGGTGTAATTTATAAATTTAGTTTTATCTTACCTTGCCTTCGTAAGGCTAAGTGTTCTTTTCAAATGAAAAATTGAAAAGTAGAGTGGCTAATTTAAACAATATAAGTGGTTTAACACGCACAATGGCAGAACAGGTGAATGGACATAAAATTAAAGAAGGTGAGTCCATTATTAAATTTAAAAAAAGCATTCCATACTGGATACTTATTATCCAAACTTACAGAGTTCTTTATAATAATGTTATAAAAAATATATCAGGTGTCCGTTAAAAATATATTATTTAGTAAGTGCGATTTCCAAAAAAGGGTACACTCTTAAAACGAACCGCACGCGTAGGGGGTTAAGGGGTATGGGGGGGCATAGGGGGGATGCTGGTAAGCACCCCACAATAAATTTTGGCTGCTCCCGCAGCGTAGTTTGTTTTTTATCGAATTTTGAATTTTTAACTTCAGTAGGTACTAACATCGACAAAATACACGAAACTAACTTCGAGAATGCAGTAAAAGTGAAGAGCAAAAACCTTGGGTAAAAAGGTATAGAACGTAGCAGTACCTTATTTACATAATTTAATTAAGATTATGTCACATATGTCGCCGGAACCCCGCTTACGCGGGGTTCCTCCTTTTTCTTGGATTAAACCAGAGACCTAACAAACCTAACCTAACCATATCTGTTTCGGCACCATGATATTCTTAAACTGATAGTGGGCTATGCCCCCAGGCCCCCTTTGGAAGGACTTCCCCCCTCCCCCTTTTACTTATATAATGTATTATGATAATTACACATGACTGATGAGTAGTACATAAAAATACCCCGAAATAAAATACCTAATGAAATAGTTATATTTAGTTTTATTTTATTTTGTATACGCATTGCATTACTTTAATGATTTCTAAGAAGGATCCATCTTAAATTTCTTTATATTACACCGCCACAGATGTGTGGATGCGCCACAAATATTCAGCAACAAAATTTGAGAAATTATGATTATGCGGTATGGTAATAGACAATAGAATCGATTTAATTACCATAATCGACTATATTACTTAAACTTACTCCATCACTAATAGATTTAAACTAAATGTAGTAGGACAAATTAAAGTGTTAATAATTAAAGATCGATTATCTATATTTTTTTTTATTGTAGCTAGTAAGATGTATATAAGATGTTTTGTCTGTCTTCCTCTTAATGAGACAAATCACAGATTTAGAATTTGACAGTTCTAATAAAATGGTGCTAATGCGTACACTTGTTATGTTAATGCGTAAACTTTAAAGTGATATTTTAAGTATTATGATCTGTCTGGAGCAGGAAAAATTGCATGAGGGCGGTTAACAAGAACACCCTGGATAATCCTACATTCATAGTTTCGCCAAATTCGTGCGACTCGTTTTAAGAGCCGACCCCCAAAAAATTTCATTTTTAGGAAAGTTCAAATTTGCATCACTTACTGAATGGTATGAGTGGCTTTTCTATTAATAACTTTCTTACATAATATTTCTGAATACATTATTTATATAGTTTGTTTAATGTTGTATGCCTATTAATTTGAAATGATTACTTGATCTTTAAATATTTTTTATATAAAAAGGCTCTATCTACCATTAAAGTCTGAGTAAATATGCTATAATTGTAACAAGCTCCTAGACTTATTAATTATTATTTAGCTATCACATTGCTAAAAGAGGTATCAGTGACCATAACACAAGTTTAAACAATACTTTTGTCCTACTGCACCATAAGGTGGGTAAATTAATTAAATGTATGTATGTCTATTTTATTAGAACACTTTACAATACAAATGGCTTGATGGATTTTTACCTTTGAGGTATCATTGGATTATTTAGTTGTGGCAGTGACATTGACTATATAATTTTAATAATATGCCTGTATTATTTAGCTGTTAGGTTTTCTATTAATTACTACAAGTTACTAGTAGTATATTTATAAGAAATCTTCTCACTTAAATAGGATAAACAATACTAGTGGATACAAATCAAAGTTAATGATATTTGAAACTTACTATTATTTTTTCATGCTATATTTACAAAGTATTTAATATAGATGAATTGCTAATCTAAATAGCACTCATTATACCCATTATATGAGTCAAATTCTAATCAATGAATAAAGATAATAATTATATTATAATAATTGATGATCCATTGTTTAACAATTACTGTCTAATGACATATTGTGTGAGATATTTCTTTGTTATCTTGCTAACAATTACATTTATAAGAAAACTAGACAACGTGGGTGGCTTTACTTGATGAAAAGTGATTTTAAAAAACAATATTGAATTCATCCCAAAAGAACCTACAGTCAGGATAAAATCTATCCTGTTGTATTTCTGGACGCGACCTATATGTGTGCCAAGTTTGAACTTAATCCGTTCAAAAAGTGTGAAGGACTTACAAACATCCAAACATATTTACAATCATTCACATTTATAATATAAGAAGGATAATAATATAAACTTTTTGTTGCGTCTGTCTCACATTATTCTTTATAATACCAATGTGGAATAAGCAAAGTGAGTTATTTATTACACCTTGTCACCTTTAGTAAAAGAACACTTGAGTGTAATCTGTGATGATTGAAGAATGGCTATTGAGTGGATAAAACATTTTTTTCTGGAAAAAAATATCCCAATAATTTCTCTGTCAGGTATTTTCTTTTTTTATGCATTTATTCAGTTATATTTACCAACTTGTGTGACATTACTATTTAATCACTATACTTTGAAAAGCCTTAAATATTGTACTTCTACTTATTAATTTTTTTTTATCACACTGTCTTCATGTTTTTACCTATTCTGTAGAAAGAAAAGAAAGAAAAAAATGTTTATTCGCCACAACAACAATTTCGCTTAAGCAATTTTATTCCATTTTACTACTACAGAAGTATTTACTACTTTGCAAAATGTACATGCCTTAATTCCTTTTATTATGCTGATGATTATAATTATCAATTAGGTAATCAAGTAGTGATAAGTGTAGATATTTGATAATAGTCATGATCCATGATATGTATGGTAATTATACCTAAATAGATACTTTTATGTCTAAAACTCATTAATCTTTCATAGAATAGACTAGAACAGGGATTAAACTAGGTTCTGCAAAACCTAGGGGTTCAGTATACCAGTCATCAGGGTATTGTCAAAATTATATTCCATATTTGAAAAAAGGTCATTTTGGGGAATCAATTTAATGTAGTAGGGAAAGAAAGATAATGCGATGTAAAGAAAAAGTAAAAAAATGGGTTCCTTAAAATAAATGTTACTTGGTTGGTGTTCTGTTGCTATTGTTCTGTTGTTGTTGGTGTTAAGGTTTAAGAACTCCTGGATTAGAAAACCAGGGAGACATTTTGTTGTCACACTTATTGTGTTGTAGTTATAGTTTGGTTGATTATTTAGTTTTCCACTTGATTTAAAGTCTGAGGTACCCTTAGTAAACTCTTTAAGATTTCATTTTAATCAGCCTGACCAAAAAAAACTTTCTAAGTGTACCTATAACGCAAAGGGTATTATGAGTATGTATTTACTTTGTGGCATTCAAATAAAAATGCACAGTAATGTTGAACTCTAACCTACAGTAGGTGCATATTTACATATTTAAAGTAAGTCAGTCAAGCGGTGACTAGTAATTGATGTCAGATAGTCGCTAATACTTGCTAGGGAACCGATTTTAGCTGTAGTGATTTTTTTACTATGCAATTCTTGACATAAAATACTTCAATAACTTGCAAAAGGTTTTAATATTTTTCGTCTATGTATACGTTAATGTATACATTTTGGCGATTTCCACAATAAGGACGACTCCTCACCTCACACCTGTCAAGCCGTTTGGGCTGCCAAACGTGTTAAAGAATCGCGCAAACATTCATACATACATAAATATTCGCGAAAAACAATCCTCTTTTTGGTGGAATCGGGTATATAACATAAACGTATTCATGTATGAACAGCAAATATTCGCCAAATCGAGAATAAGTCCCCACCTGATCTTTGATCCTACAAACCGGTGCTATCATCCACTGCGTGACGGTTATCAACAGGCTCATAAGATGCTTGATAACGTATACGATAGGCAGTTCAAAGATCACTTTATAGGAATGTTACAATCCTATGTAATGTATCCGCAAAGTCAACTTTGCAGTTTTTTATGATGACATCATTAATCTCTTGCCGTTTTGTCGGATAGTCTAAAGTTCAGTATCATTGTAAATAATCAAGTTACTTTTTTGAATTGCTTGGGAATTGGAAGTTTTTTTTACGTTTTTTAACGTCGGTTAATCACGATAAGAGTGCGGTTACGGTGTATGATTTACATTTTTAGACGATTTTTAGCGGAGTAAGGATAATTTCGTATTTTCTGGTAGTAGTGTTCATTGAAGGTGACATAATCTTTTTAATCGCTACACCAACATTCATATCTAATCAAACAAGCAATACTTTTATTCCGCGAAAGATTAAGACTTATGTATACGCTGTATGCAATACACCAATATCTACTACTAATCTATAAAATTAAATTGCTATCTTCGTCACGAACACATGTACTTAACATAATACTTTATTCGTTCCAGATTTACCGATTGGGGTCAAGGTCGAGGAAATAGAGATTCCCGTTCCATGGGGCCATGTAGCAGGCAGATGGTGGGGACCACGGCACAAACAGCCTCTAATAGCAATCCACGGTTGGCAAGACAACGCTGGTACCTGGGATAACCTCATACCACTCTTACCCGCTTCCACCTCCGTACTGTGCATAGACTTACCCGGTCATGGAATGTCCTCACATTACCCAAAAGGTATGATATACTACGTATTTTGGGACGGTATCGCCTTGCTGCGAAGAATCGTTAAACATTACAAGTGGGAGAAGATCAGCTTGATGGGACATTCTCTAGGAGGAGCTCTGAGTTTCATGTACGCAGCATCTTTCCCAGATGACGTTGACAAAATTATTTGTATAGATATCGCGAGCCCTGCAGTTAGAGCGCCAGAACATATGGTTAACAACACAGGAATGGCTATCGAAAAATGTTTGGCATATGAAAATTTAACAGAAGACAAAATACCGTGTTACGAATACGAGGAAATGATCGATATCGTCTGCGATGCTTACAAAGGTTCGGTCTCTAGGGATAACTGTAAAGTGCTAATGAAACGGGGAATGACGCCTACTCCAGCTCATATGAAGAAGAAGGGGTACTTCTTCAAGCGGGACCCGAGACTGAAAGTAGCCGGCCTCGCGATGATGTCGATAGAAACTGCATTAGAATACGCTAGCAAAGTAAAGTGCAAAGTCCTAAACATAAGAGCTATTCCTGGTCAGAAGTGGGAGAGGTTAGATTACTATTTGCAAGTAATCGATAAACTCAAACAAACAACCGATACTCGTTTCGAAGAAGTAGACGGCACACATCACGTGCAATTGAACGCACCAGAAAATATAGCACCGATCATAGAAGATTTTCTAGAAGAATATTAGGTAATTTCTGCTTAGGCTTATTTAAAGATTGTGATACACAATGTGATGCTTAGTATCTTAGGTATGTCAGAGCACAATAGTATAACCCTGGCTCCATTCAACGATTAAATCAATTTGATTGTTGGGCCAATATGCTGTAGATAGGATTTGACAAATGTTTGGCTTTATTGCGTATAGTTCACGATCAAGAAGCTAAGTCACAAACTACAAATTGCTTGTCTTAGGTAAGTGTAAACTTAAGAAAATTAAAGAAATACTCCTTTATCTTATGAGTCATTTTTTGGTTGAAGTTACTCTAGACTAAATCTCAGAGGCTTGCTAACTAATTCCTATTTTTTGAGGCTTAGTCCGTCCTTAATTGGGAAGATCTTGTGAATTACATTTTTGTTATTTACAGGCTCTGATATCTTCGGTTCAGGGTTCGGTTCGATTCGCTTTTAAGGCTGTGGCAGTCTTCCCTTTATAAAAATGTCATTTCAGCCCATTGATGTTAGATTAGAATTGACTAAAATTATTTGACCATTTTTACAATTCCTATGCATAAACTAGTAAATTGCCGGGCAACTGCCATACTTTGTTGATAATAGATTTTACCCATAGCAAAATAGACAATTAACTTATATTTAATTTGGGTGAATATTGCTTGCAATTCATTTATTTCTTTCAAAATGCCCGATACATAATTATGTAGTTTGGGAAATGCTACCTTTTGCATTCTTAAAATTTGAATATTTGCAAGCATGTAAATAAATTTAAATGCATGCATAGTATTATTTAAGTAATTTATGCACATAATATTATCATTGTAGTCAATAAAGATTTGATTAATTACTCATGATTATTATGTATTCGTGGACTGTAACGTATTTAATGGCAGTTTTATATTGGACAGACTGCAAGTTTCTTAGAAGTTAAAATAAATACATATTTATTTAATTACTTTGGTCTTAGTCAGTTTCATATATCGTGTCTTAAGATAAATATACGTTTTACGCACAAATCGGAAACGGATACTTCGATTGTATAACTTTCGTTATCTATCATGTCGATTTTATAAGATACTTTAAATATAACATTCATCATCACAATCGATAACTGTCCCTCTAATGTGCTTGAGTCTCCTCTCACAATCACTTTGAGCACTTCATGGAGAACTCTCAGGTGTGCAGGTTTCCTCACGATATTTTATTTCACCGAAGCAAGTGGTAATTAGTTTGTAATACGCACATAACTTTTTGAAAACTAGACGTGGTATAAATGTTATTTCTTCTTCTTCTCTACTCTTACCGATAATGATTTTTTCCGTCCCGATTTATTTGTTAGTTACCGATTTTTTCGTAGGACGTATTGATTATAAATTTGTAAAGTTTCTTTTCTCATCAATCCCAAAAAAATCTGACTACTGTTTTTCTTATTATAAAACCTACGTTTAAATTCCATTACACGCGTTAATGAGTATAACTCACTAAATTATGTAGAATATTTATTAATAAAGTTTTCTTGAGGTATAGAAATAATACGTAGTAAAATAACAGAAATATATATAATTATAGCCTTAAGATATCTAGTTACCAAACACTAAAGTGTACTTCTACACAATATTCTCTATGCAATAAATAAGGTATTATTGATTAGCAGAATGCTATACGAAAGTTTATCAGAATGATTTTTGAAAGGTTTCGCATCTTGTACATTAATTTTATCGAATCTGTGGCTTAATTTGAGAAGATTCAGCGAACATTTATGTAATCTTTGAATATGCACGTACTTAATTAAAAATGAATATTTTTTTCTTTAAGTATATGTGAGCAAACTTGAGGAATGTTTTTTGTTTTAGAAATGACGTGTTTATTTTTTTAACTTTGTAAAACTTTTTGTGGATCAAAAACTTCCATTTGATTTAATATTAAATTAATTAATTTAATAAAGAATTATAAACTGAAAACTGGTTAATTCCCACAATTGTATAATACGACGCAAAAAACTACTTTATGTCCTATTTCCCTTTAATATTTTGGTTGGTGTTTTTGTTCATTTGCTGTATTATCCAAGGTAATTTTTAATAGGAATTTATAAATATGCACTTACGAACAAGTAGGGTCTTTTTGTTAATATTTAGAAGTAAGTAAGACCTTGGCTTAGGAACTTTTAATGACAAAGGAACAAAAGAGTGGGGGGAGGGGGGTTGTACAGTAAAATTAACATTGCTAACATGCTTGATTAGCCCTTAGATGTAGGAAGGTTCGGGTACAAAATATAGAGGCTTTCTACCCTCTACTTTCTAATTTGGGGTTCCCAATCTTTTTCTGACCGCAGTGCACTTACGATTTTTTGTCTGGCGCCCGAATGTCTGACATACACTTAATTTCTACCTGTCTCACGTAGCCCTTCTTTTCTATGGCGCATAGTTTAGGGACCCCTGACTTAGGTAATTAAATTAATAAAAATATTTTGTGTATCATAGCCACGCGACAAATAACTACGTCTTACAAATACAACTGTTTTTGCGATAGTTGTTAATAAAACAGCAATGTATTATAGTTGATAAAATTTTAACTTAACTTAGTAAAAATTGTGAAGTTAATCACCATTTGCGTAGTACCATAATGTAGAATTAACATTATGTTCTAGATAACTAGCTAAGGTAAGAAATAATCTTTTTGAGACCGCATACTTAAATTATTAATAATGTCTGGGTAATTATTTTATTCAATTGTTTATTTGGCAACCCCTGATGTATAATTTAATGATGTTGATGTGTAAAATTTGAGTACGACAAAATTGTTAACGATTAAACTAGGACACATTTTTGTTTATAATTAATTGTCAGTAAATTGTTTTTGTTTTGTTATCGAACGTCAAATGGTACCCTAAGTACATTCATGCAGATTATAAACTCAAATACAATACAACTTAAGCACCGGCGAATCTCATATTAAGAAAACAGTGTATAATTTACCAAGATCAAAATAATCATTTTAATGCCTTCCTAACATAAACATTTTAGAAATAAATTAACATTTTTTTTTAGTTCGCTGCGCTTATAATTCTGATAGAAAATTGTCGAACATTAAAATAAATCAAATAATTAGGTACTTTTAGTATATGCAAACTTTGTTAATATTTTTAATGTTCCTTTATGGTATGTGGGTTATAGCATTAAATAAATAAATAATTTATGATATTTTTAACTATGTGTTGTGTGTTTTATATTACCAATGTAATTATTGATTATAATTTATTTATAATTGCACTCCGTGATTAGATTATGGAAATATTTGGTGTTATAATTCATTTTTAATTTTAAATCACCAAGGCTTATCCATTTATTGTTTTATTCCACTGATTTTTATGATTTAAATACATTTGTTAGATTATAATCAACGTTAGAATTTATAAATTAATATTGCAATGATATTATACATTTAACAAATCCCGCAACATTATTTATCGTGTAAAATATCATTGTATAACAACTGAATTATAATTTTTTCGTAAAACATTAAAATAGGTACTCTCAAATGTATTTATTAGTGTAAAAATCAGTGCGATTTTGGGTATTTTAGGGCAGCTTAGTAAAATACAAATTACTAATGCTTGTATTATTTTGTATTTAGTATTTTAGTGTATGACATACTAATTATCTGGATTTATTTATAATTGCACTTATGATTGTTAACAATTGTTCGTGACGTAAATTCTAGTTAAAGATACAGAGTATCCAGTGTGTACATTCCCAGTATCAAATTAAAGAACAAACATACTTGTATAACAATTTATTAAAGTTCATTTTCAAATAAACAATTTATTTATGCTAAAAGTTGTATTTTTTACAAATCTTTACAGGTTTTAAGGCAGGTTCCTGATAGAATATCATTAAAATCTTCTGCTTTGTCAATCTGAAAAGAAAATCTATTATTTATATTATGTGAAGGATTACATTTTTAATACCTCTGTTAAGGATAAATTTAGGTACATACAAGTTTAAAAGTTGCCATGGTCAAAGTTAACAGGAAAAAGCAGTGAAATATATTATTTTTATTGTGTTATTTCCTTTTAAAATGTAGGTATGATAAATACATTTAATTTGGGATATAACATAAAACGCACAGTATCACATCATTTTGATACACAGACACGTCACAGCCTTTGATAAATCATTGACAGCTGTCAGAAAGGAATATTGAATAAATCTATAGATAGTCTATTATTTGAAATACTGAGTTATGCACGGATTTCGACAACAGAGCCATTCCTTTCCTATAAACATAACTATATAAAACCACATTGTTGTACAATTTTTTTCTAGATAAAAATGTAAAAATATTGTAATTTATTATTAAATGTCTATTCACTGTTATCTTAAAGAAACCCGGTATTATACAGAAGTACATACAAGAATACTTACATTCAGTGTGTTTTTATGTTTTCCACAAGACAACGCCAAGCGACTACCAATAGCATTTTGATCTGTCAACTTTTTGTTTATGGTCCGCCATATTGGGCTTGACGATTGTAAAACATTCATGTTGCCAAAAATATAAAACCCTACAAGAAATAAAATCATGAAAAGTACGTACCCATATTAATAAATTAATTTAACGGACAAAGAATTAAGATGTGATAAATAAATGCAAAGGATTACGACAAATAAGCAATTGATACATTTATTCATTTATCATCAATTTTTGCCGCAGCCGGGAGTCAAACACGAGACTTTGTGAGTGCGAAACAGAACATTTGTTTAGTCCATCTATTGCTCATGAAATATTTTCTTGGGGGATATTAATATAAACCCTTATACATAGTCCCATAAAAAAGAATAGACGGAGTCTCTCTGTAGTCGGTCCCTCATGTCTGAGGATCGTAGTCAACATCAGGGTTGCATCTGGAGCGGATGATTTGCCTCCACTGGTCCCTGTCCAGCGCGTCTCTTACGACCGTATAGGGTTGGTGGTGGTCGTGGTCTTTATTTGATCGGTCCACCTTGTTGGTGACCGACCGCGCGATCTTCTGCCTTCAGTGTTCCCAACCACAATCAGCTTTTCAATAGAGCTTTCAATAGACGGAGTAATCCAGCCGAAAAGTGACAACGTGAATATGAAGCCTCTCGAACATATGAAGCCGGCCGCTCGGTAGTATACGGCGAGCGAGTGACTGATTTTTATTCGTCACTTATTTAGTCGCAATTAAAAACCGCTCTGTCCATTCTTTTTTATGGATCTATGCCCCTATAGCATAAAAACAATTTTAACCATACTACTTATTTACAAATTAGTTATGTTTTATACTTAATTATTAAAAATATGACATACAGTATAAATATTTACCTTCTTTAGCTCTTGACAAAGCGACGCAAATCCTATTCGCAGCATTCAAAAAGCCAATGTTGCCGTCTCTGTTACTCCTGACCAGCGACAATATAACTATCCTGCTCTCCTCGCCTTGATAGTTGTCTACAACGGTAATCTTTACACCATCGAGCAGTTCATATTTCTTGCTAAACTAGAAATATTAATAATAAAATTTGAAAAAATACAAAAACGTAATAGAAATAGAATCAATAGGTTATAAACATTCATAGGAAATACAAGAATGGTTATAACTATACCTCGTTTTTTTCGTCGTGTTTTAGAAAGTAAACAATCTTACAGTGTCTTTTTAATATAATTATCGATAAAAAATAAGACAGACACAAATAAAAAAAATTAAAGAATAAACAATAATTTAATGTTAAAATACATTTCTGTATACTTCTAAATAATTTTTTAATTAATGAAATAAATAAAAGAAGTAGCAAGATTGATTACTTTTTAAATCACGACAAACAAACGGAGTATATAGGACTTTTGGTAACTAAAATCAAAATACTTTTTATACAAACACATTGCAAGCTGCATCACGCCACTTTTTTCTTTCTCAATGATATAAAACTCATTCAAATTGCTACGTCTTCAAAAGAAAACGAAAATATATATACATAAACAGGTATTTTTAGACACTTACCTCATTTATAAGCGATGATTGTCCAGTATAAGTGGACAATATAACAATATCTTCACAAGAATAGTCCAAGCGTCGTAAGTAGTTAGCCAACGACACACACCATTTCGCTTCATATGAGTTTCTGTGACTCCAACTATCTTCTAAACCCTAAAATTAAAATTAACTTCAATAAAAAAAAAGTTAAGTTAATAATAATTTTAGGAATAATTAAACACCCGACTACTCAAAAAATTAGGTATTTCAAAACTATTAGGTATTAAAAAAAAAATTGGTATTTATAAAAAAATAAAATTACCCTACTTTCACAATGGAGACGAACCCATTCACACCACATACGTTTAAATCCGTAGAGTTTAAGCTTTAGGGCATCTTAAAGAAATCCACATACATACAATACATACACTCGTAAAATATAACCCTTCTAACGTAGTCGGGTAGTAAAATGTGAGAACAAAATGACAGGATAACACTAATGATAACCTATTTCATTAATTAAAAAAATACCTCCGAATCCTCCCAAACAGTATGACTATAAAAATACAGGGTGTCTCTCATTCCTTTTACGTCAGGATAATCCCACACACTAGGGTGACAATCCAACTTGTCATATATAGCAGGAACAATTAACTCTACAAAATTAGGTCTCATTCGTCGTTGCGTCACCAGAGTGCGCGCGTGTATACCATTTCGAATCATTCGTTCGAATAAGGAAACTTCTAGATTGTAATCTTTTGCTAGCTTATAGTGCGCTGCTGATGGTCGTAACTGTTTGTGGTCGCCTGAAAATGTGAAAAAGCCCTAAAATATGTGGCATATGGGAACACAAATATGGTTGTCGTAAGCTATAGCAGGGCTATTACAAACGTGCAAACTACGTCAACAATCACTTTATCATATCTCTCGTTCACACCTATAGGTATATCGGAACTCTCACTACAACATTCCAGGGAGAGTTCCGATTTACCTATAAGTGTGAACGAGAGATATGATAAACTGATTGATGACGTAGTCTGCACGTTTGTAATGGCTCTACTATAGTTCCCAAGTCTAGGAGATGCTTAACGATAGGAAAAGAAAATTGTAGGTAGGTTTGTTGTTGTTGTACAGATAAATTGTTGTAACATACAAAATTTTAACAATAGTCATGGGTGGACTTCAAGTTTTATTGATTTATTATACATTTAAATAAGTACTAGATGAACTAAAAATGTCAACAAAAAGTTTGTTCATAACTGCTTTTTAACTACAAATCCATCGTAGTATAATAGATAGGTATTTCTTAACGTCCATTCTAATCTATAATTTATCATCAGTAAGGTATCTATCAAGCTAAGCTGCCAGATGTTTTATTCAGGAAGTTTATAAAAGGTTCACTCACCGATAAGTATGAGATGTTGACAGTGATCAGTGAGCGATGCTACAATATGAGCCTCTAGTACTTCAGCTGCCTCCTCAACTATCACTGTAACATTAGTTATTTTTAAAGGGTAAATAGAAAATATATAATTAAAGTCAAGTGAATCGCGCAATCCTATACGTTGGAATCCGTCAATCTGCCATCTACCTTTTGGAGTCAAGAAAGTGTCAAAGATGGACATACATAATACATACATTATAATGTATATGTTACCGGCAATGTGTATAATCAGGTATTCTATACAATGCCTAGGCAATGTATAGAATGCCAAAAACGGTCAGGCAATGTATGAAATAATAATCATTTCATACTTTGCCTAGGCAATCTATACAATGCCGAATGCGCAGTCGGCAATGTGTGTAATCCCTGCTATACATTATTGGCCATGATGGGCGATTATACCCAAGCACGATAATGTTAAAGGGCTACTTTTAGTAAAATTCAATATCGGTGTCGCGGTCACGGTTTTTGGG
>LGAG01001644.1:184024-199134 GCA_001278395.1 Lerema accius
TGATATGGGTAGCGTGTCATAAACAGATTCTAATGAACGCCTACATTATATCACATTCACGTGTCTGGTTAACTTTATAACACATGAATTTAGATTATTGAATAGCGACGATTACGTAGATAACATGGTAGTGACCTTACTTGCGTTAAAAGGTCTGGGTTCGCTTCCCGGTCTAGGTGAATATTTAGAGAAAGGGTGGTAGTAGGTAGTGCTTTTTAGTAAGTATCTATACTTTATTGATTTCTATTAAATTAAGTAGGTAGGTACCTACCCCAATTTATTACCTACAGATTGGAACAAGCCGTAACCCATTTATCTTTGTTATCTTAAATACTTGAATAACATTTAGTAGGAACAGATTCAGTTACATAAGTGATGAAGCTTTAGGTACCTATATTACCTAGTTTAATTTGATTACCAAAGCGTGACCTCATAAATAAAACGTTTAGGAGGGTTGATTACTTCATCTGAACCCTTTCTTAGATCCGATTGGATCCGACTAGAGCTCAGGACAGGTCAATGATCGACACTGATATAGTCGTAGTTTCATATCAACGAAATATCTATGCGTAACTGAGTAACTATAACATAATATATAGTGAACTCAGACCAAAAAATATAATAGACTCTATGTTCAAAACAAAAAAGTGAGGTACCTAATTTTTTTCTTTTTTTTACGATTTTTACGGTTACGTAACTACGAGTATGTCACTGAGCGCGGTCTGCCGAGAAATGTAGGTACAGGGAAACGTTATCATTAATTTGTTATAACGTTATGTTTTTCCCTAATACGCTTCTTTGTTCCGAAGACTGCGTCTTTATATTTTTTGGTCTGTAGACGTTTGTCTTATTTAGAATTTCCTAATGTTCCGATGAAAAGTCCTATTTTATGCTATAGTAGGTATCTTAAATGAAAGATTTTTTTTTCATCTGGGGTTATAAAAGTATACTAAAATTATAGTGTGTAACTCTATCATGTCGTGAAATAGTAAATTTTAATGGTATTTGATTGTCAAAATAGATATTTTACTGCTTTTACAATTTATGTTTACAATGAGTTCACATCTTTAATTCTTTACCAGCCGAGCATCGAATACAGACTATTATAAATTAAAAAAGAGAATTGCATAATTTACTACTTACCAGCTATCACAAACTGTCATAATAACATGTGCTCATGAGATAAATTTCTCTCACAGTGTCAAGAACGAGACGTGAGAAATTGTGTACTTCATAAGATTGAGTGTTCTTTCCAGAATGTTCAATCATCCTACATTTTATAGCAGTAGATAGACTGTAGACACCTGTGAATACCTTTTCTTGCATACGATACAAGGTCTTTGCCCTGCAGAGACATATTGTTCCTATAAACGGTGTTACATCCATTCATTTCTTTTTATCGCGCCCATACACGCGTTGGCTTAACTGAAATAAAATGTGTGTAGTAAAATGTGAACGTAAACGTTGGTTTTAAATGCTATTAATACTTTTTTAGATCATTTTATCGTGCATAATTTTTCAGACAGTGAGTGATTTTTTAAATTTGGAAGAAAAATAACTCTGCCAGCCAGCGAAATAGAACTAGGAAATACTTACATACTTATACAGCTTGTTAAAAGTATTTTCTTCACTATTTAAACTTTAACCATGCCAATAATCAACTCTTACACCGACACCTATTTCGAATCTTACGTATTAATATTTAAATGAGACAGAGATATTTCTCCTTCGTTATGTAAAATCATGAACATAACATTATTAATGTTAATTAAAGCTTGTGGTTTATTTCCAAATGTACTGTTAAAGCTAGTGTCCGTGAATCTGCGTTGAAACATCCCAGTTGCTTTGTTTCACTCTGTCAGTCTTGTCACATTGCAAAGCGTAACTTTGTGGATTAACATTTCTGTTCTGTATAATATTCTGTATGGTTCCACGTGAAATTGTCCTCAAAGACGATGACATCTGGATTATATGGGCTGATGAATTCTTATGCAATCATATTATTATAAAAATAAGAAATAACTATGTATGCCGTAGACAAGGTTGTGTGTTGTAAGTGAATGCGTTTATATTATGGGTTATTTAAAAAGAAAAAAGATACTTCCTTATGTACCTACTACTCGTATTTTACGTCGTAAAATAATCTCAGAATGCCAGCGCTCCGACTCCACCGCGCGCGATTTTTAACTAACCTCGCTTATTATAATTAATTCTTTGATCCGTTAGCTATCCAGGGGTTTAATTTAATTTTTTATGGAGATGACAGATTCGAAACTACAACCCCTAACTGTATCCCCCGATTTTGTAAGTGTTTAGGATTGCCTCCGTACAAATTTAAAGGCGTATTCACCTTAAAAGAAGTCAATAGGCATTTGTTTCATAGAAATCATAGCTATTTACTATACATTGTACAAAATATTTTTTAATTCCTATTTGTACATACCTCTAATTATTTTATACCATAAAAAAAGAAAATTCCCACAATTTTGTTTAAGTTCTAAATTCAAAACGGTATGTAACTGACACCTAAGAAAAGAAAATTCACATTTCAGTTTCCACACTTTTTGGAATCCTAAATTCAAAGCAGCTTGTTAGGTAGGTACCTACTGACAACTACCTACTGAATACATGACGGAGATTATGAAACAAACATTCCAACTTTGACCTGAACCTTTGACTCCAAGTATTTGGTAGAGAATGCAACGGTCACAGACGTTGAAGAATTTTAAAATGTAGAGTACTTACGCGAAAATAATAATAATTAAGTTGTATACTCTGTAGGTACCTATACTGAAAATATAACTAAAATACTACTGATTTTATAATTTTTTTTGGTCTTTAAAAATTAAATGACATGTATAGCGTTAAATATTATAATTTTATAAAATAAAAAAGGGTTATTGTACCTATTGAATTGACTCCTGTAGTTTTAATGAAGTTGCGAAATTTTAGTCCATTAAAATGTAATAATTTTTTAAATAAGTAGATTAGTTAAATATCTACCTACTACTTATTAAACAAAATAGTCAACAGATCAAACATGTAATAATATAATTGCATCTGCATATTTGAAGCCTGTCTAAATACACTCTATAACCAATCAATCAAATTAATTCGCTGTGGTTGAAAGTTATAAACGAATACTTTATTAATATTGAATTAAATATAAACCAATAGGTATTCGGTAATGTTTACTCTTACATGATTTGAATCGGTTTCATTTAAAATGAAAGGCAAATGTGAACATACATTTTTCCATTTGTTCTCCAACTCTTTGCTAATACAATATTGTTTTTCAATTTCGATTAATATAGGTTTTCTCCGATTACAATTTTGATACACGATTTATGTTATTTTTTTACGATATGAAAAGAGAATTTTGTTGTGTGGAATTGGTAATAAATATTTTATCGGGAATGATTTTTTCCAAAATATTTGTCTTTTAAAACCTAAAAAAAAGGAAAAAAAGAACAACATTAAGGACAAAAAAATATTTTTTCATTCGTTGAAGCTACGCTTTAGTTATGTTCAGTGGAAAGGAAGCACATAAGTATTTACAATTTTATTTTGACAACATGCATTATTTTTGGCAAGTAAGGACATAGGCATAGTTCCAAAAAATCTTATATTTATTTCTTTATCTATCATAATCAAGTCCTTAGTTACCCATATCTTACTAACAAATCATTGACAGGGCCCACTCGACGTTTGTGACGCTATCCATGGGTTTTTCATACCATAAAACAATCTAATTCCCCATAATTATTGCTTTTATAGTGTCCGATAACAATAATTTTTAGACGACAAGTAATTTTCATTCATCTATAGTACATGGACTTAAAATAAAATTATATGGCGCGAAATCCATCTATTCGGATACTTTGTACCAAAGAATCGGAGCGTTCGGATATCTCGATAGCTTTCCGAAACATTTGGCGCGAATCGCTCGCCATTTCTCCATACCGCTTTGCGATAGGGTGCATTGATATCATACAATTACTGTTATCATACTGCATACGACACAGACGAGTATTATACTATTTCCAACGGATAAAACCGTACGCTTTTGACAGCTGGAGATAGGTTTTTTTCTTTTTCTTCGGTGGCAACGAACTGTGATGCATAAGTTCTTAATAATTTTTCTATCCTAATATTTCTTATGTACTTACTCGTTTGTCAGGAAGACAATTATAATACTCATAACTCCATAACAGGATTCCCTGTGTCGCAAATACCATGAGCATATAACAAATAGACAAAGGACACAGAACCAGACGTATAATTTTAATTTTACCCCTGTCTTTCGGCTTTTTTTATATAAATGCAAAGCTATTTTTCCTTTTAGAAAATAAGCGATCCATGTGAAGACAATTTTTCACAGCATGAAATTTATGTAGCGGCGAAATTATCGGATTCCTGCGCAGACACGTGGTAAGAAAAACCGTGGGTAAATCAACATAATGGTATTTTATAAGATCGTAACTTTCCAGGCGTTTTGCACGAGTTTTGCGCGATCTTTTTCACGATAAAATTGATCAATGTCCTTTCTATTATATAGATGTCATATGTTTTTATTTTCCTGCAAATTTAAGCGCAATATTTTAAACTGATAGGCACTCGAATATCAACGATCAAGATGCCACACTATCACTAAAAATCGCTGAAGTCCCCAGGTGATTGACCTCTTCGTGAACAGATAATAATTTGTATGTTTACCTTAAGTACTATACTTATAGTATTACTGCTTTATTACCCCGAAGAAACTTAATTTCTTTTAATCATATCAAAGCACAATGAGATATGAAAATAAATGTTTTTTTAAATAGTTCACGTTATTTGCCTTCTGAATCTAAGTACCTACGTATTTAGAGTACCTTAAGTCTTTAAATTGTAGTACCAAATACAGCAACGAATGTATCTATTTCTTCCGTATCCCCATCTATAATTAATTAAGTGCCTCTGTACCATAGTTTTATTTAATAGATCTATATATGGAGTGGCGAGCAATTTCCCTTTTGTGACGAAATTGGGAAAATCGTTTATCAAAGGATTACTTCCGAATTAAATTTCCAATATAACTCGCAGCGGGTTAAAGATCGATTTATATTTTGATAGCTTGCCAGCTGTGTAAATAAGATTGTTGTTAATGAAAGTCGATTAAAATGAAATATTTATAGATCATAAATAATTACTGATGTGTATGCGAAACTTGATTAATAGTTTTCCAGTTAATTTGTATTTATATATCATAAATAATTATTGAAGTGTATGCAATACTTGATTAAGTTTTCCAGTAAATTTATGCGTATAACAGTAATTTGTGCTGAATATCATCTTATTATACAATCTCAGCGTACCTACGTGTTAGGTATCACTCAACTCCTTCTAAACGGCTAAACAAAGTATGGTTTCGAGCCACAGTTAGACCCGGTAGGCGGTGCTGATGTCGAGATACTTCAAGGGAGCAGCCAAACTATTTAAGTATTAAAAATCCGTCATAGCAAAAGTTGTCTGATATGATGAGCATTTAGGTACCTACTAAAGATACATAAAAATTTAAGGCCAGTAGTACCTGATGTGGAAAATATATGTAGAACAAAGTCTGCCCGGTCTTCTAGTAATTTAATATATTCTTAACTGTAAAAAATTAAAGACCCGAACTTGATAATAATATGATAATAAGGGTTATAAAATGATGAATTAAGTACCAATTTTTATGTTTGTATTTGGTAAGTAATATTCGTACCATTGCGTAATTATATTCCCAACGGTCGCTGGGAATATAACCCTTATCTTACCAACAATCATTAGTTTAGAAACGACTACTTGGAAGCAATACCGCACTGCATTATTTGGCAGTGTTAAGGTGTGATTTCACTAAACGCGATAAGCGTTAAATGTTAGCGAAGACGGTGGTCGCGATGCGTCAACGAAGATTGAATAGAAGAAGATAGAAATTTGAATCTGGTATAGACCTTTCAAAAGTTATGGACATAGGAAATTAAGATCACTTACTTCGGTGAAAAAAAACATCGTAAAAGTCTGCATAACTGAGAATTATCGGCAAAGTTTTTAAATTGATGTGAAGTCAATCAATCCGCGCTTGGCCAGCGTGAATTACGACTCAAACTTTTCACATTGTGTCTTTTAGTTTTAGGAGATTTTATGAAGATAATTACTTTTGTATCTCAAGCAAATGAGTGCTGAAAAGAGTAAAAAGTCTATCAGAATTTGCTGTTAATATACATGTCATTGTCTGTCGCAAGCGTCTGTCGTTGGCCGCGTTGTTTAGAATCGTACCTCAGTAACATGCATTGTTCCCCTAAATGGAATTTCAGTTGCATTGCTACTAATTTCCCGTACAACTTGCATTAATTGTTGGAACACGGAGCATTGATATAACGACTAGTTACGTAATTAATTGTGGGAAAATTTCGAGAGCTATACAATACCTACTTCATTTTGCTAATTGTATGATATACATTTTTTAAACTTGGGAGTCATCTACGCCAAACAAGGGGGTAGGAGGCAGGTCGTCATATTGTAACTTTTGCAATGGAAACAAATTCAATGATCCCAGATACTTTATCATTGTTCCAGCTTTATCATTCGTCAAGCTCTTTTTGCTGTAGAGGGTGCCAAAAGAATGAACATACGTACACAACGATATTTTCTAGTATCTATTTCATATACATGTTTGTATGTATGCTAAGCATTACCTACTTGATTTTAGTTGTCGAGTAAAAGTTAAACTAAATACAGCGGCTCAGCTTTGGTAAAACCAGTGTAAAGGCTACAAAGAGTACACAACAGGGCAGCTTGCAGCTAATATTGAGCTCAAAGGGTCTGTATGGGGACTGGCGAGAGCCCGTGTAACTCGTGTCGACCTCACGTCAACATTACACATACTGCCGGCTCAGATATCAAGCCTAGGCTGGAGTAAACTCCATGCACATAATACTACTATTACATAAGTATAATCAAGTAATCATGATTAGAAAAAAAATGGGACTGCTAAAAAAGGGGTAAGTATAATAAAAACAAAGCCTATGTTACTAACTTTGAATTACGAGTATATCAAGCCGTTTAGACTGTAAAGTCGTGTCAAATAAATGGACATCCATACATAACGCTCGAAGATAGGTTACATTACATTTCTGGCGCAGTCGCGCAATAATAACATAATGAATTGTATGTTACACAAAGAAGATTATGCATGTTAAAATGAATACACACTGTGCAGTTGTGGAAGTACTGCGTATTTTTTTAACAAAAATTAAATGTCATGAGAGACCCATAATGTGAAAAAGCTCTATAAAAGGTTGAGAGGAATAACAAATATCACGGAGAAGTTTTCAAAGGAAAAATTATTAGAAAGAATCTAGAATAGATAACAGGACCTAATAGGTTAATAACTAACAGTCATCCCTTTAGTGGCTTTAGTCCCACTCGAAGTTTGTTACGATGTACATGGGCGGCAGGGGTTGGTGGCACTGTCAGCTCGTTTGCTATCTTAAAACCATAAAAAAAGTTAATTTTACTGCTTTTGTACTGACCGTTCACGTTATACTTACTAATAAATATATAACACACTTTTGTTTTTCTAAAGCCGTGTGCATGCGACAACATGTAACCTTCTAGAGATGTTAGTTTCAACAACGTATTAAAACGTATTTAGTAATTAACTCTAAAATAACGTTTCCCCAAATTATTTCCGTGACCAAAATTAACACCATTTGTAATCTGTTATATGAATAAAGAGGTTTAACTCTCACAATTCCTTTAGGTACTAAAGTAATTGGTGAGATGCCGAAGTACGGAAAGCTTTACCAATCCAATTAATTAATATCTTAGTGGAATTCAGTTCAAGTTTCACGTCAATAGGTACCGTTGTTCACGGAAGTTAGCGCGCTGTCTATGCAATGTGAGAAATTGAGAATGTCAATACGATAGCCGTGTTAATTATCGAATATCGATTAAGATACATCGTGAGCTCTTGTGTTACTATTATTATGTGAACAGATTAAACATTTAGTTAGGTTTTTAGATAAGTACGTGGCAGTTTTGATTAGTTTTAAAAAACTAAATACAAGACCAGTTTTATTCACATTAGAAATGGCGAGGTTTAAAAAGACGTACAATTTAATAATGCATTCTAGTAAATTAAATACGTTAGATAGTCGTTTCATAAAAGTATTTTATAGGGACCTATTTACTAAAAAATAGACAAAGCTTATAATACTTTTCAAGTCCTATAAAACGCTTAATTAAATTGGTTAATGTACAATGAGTTCGTGTATTCAGTATTCACAATCATCACACATTTCCTCACTCATAACTGACCTATGTTGTTTTTCTATAGATAAAACCGAATAAAATTGTCTTACGGAAAACATTTGAATCCGGAAATGTGTGATTTTTCTCCACATTGTTAGTGCGAGGTCGTTCTTACTCCTTACAACGACTTGTATACCGAAAGTCTTTTGTGAAATTTTGGCAAGATGGCCGGCTGAGTGGGCGTATTGGATGAAATTTTAACAAAGAGAATAAACTTTGTATTATAAGAGTTATAAGATGGTGAAATTATGTTAGTTATGTATTATTTTTAACTGGTTAACTGTCCCAATTTCATATGGTTACTTTAAAACTAAATTAAGAGACTATTTTTAACCAATTTCAAAAAAGAAAGAGGTTATCAATTCTACATGTCTTGTATGTATGTAATATTATTGAAACTGCGATATGTTTACACAGGATTATCTAGAAGGGCTTTCTAAACAAATATACAAATTTTCATAGATGTTTGTGGGTATGTATGTTTGTTTGTTCAAGCATAGCTCCGAAACGAATTGTTGAAAAACAAGATTGATAAGTGAGAAACTAAAGAATAGAAAAACAAAAAACCGTCAGTTCTAAAAGGCAAAGGGGGCGTAGCAAATTAAAATTAATTAGCCTATTTCACTCCTGCAGTGGAGATGAATCCAATGATTAAAAAACATTACCCGCCTTTTGGTGCAGTCTAATAAATAAAGCTCATGAAGTTGGTGTCTATAATTCAGTATCTATATATTTAGGTATCTACTATTCATAATTTTAAAATTCTCTGGTATTTTTAGAACACATTTGAATTATCTATAAGGCGGAGCCGTCGAAATTCTTGTTAAAGAAAATTTAAATTTCGCACGAGCTTCGTAGAAATTCAATTAGCTGTACTCGAAAATGTAAATCTTAAAGTCACTCAAAGGTTTATCTTATCATTTTCCGAATAAGATTAGTCAAGATAGGATAACAATTTTGACTGGGAACATTAATATCTGAACACAATATACGTTCTCACAATTATGAAAAGCTCAACAAAGAGCTTTTACAAAAGCTTCAGCGTGTAATCGCTAGCTTTCAAGTTTCTTCTGACATTTTAAGACTTTGATACTCCTATTACCTACTTACTTTTCTCATTATATCAATAAATAAAATAGTTCTCTACTTGTCTTATGTAACTAGAAACTGACACGGCAGACGTTGTTGTGCAACAGATTAATTTATATTTCAATCTTTTTACCCAACTAGGGCGAAGCCAAAATGAATGTAGGTACCTATGTAGGTATGTTCTTCCGTTCCCACCCTAACGCCTAAAGTACTGCTTATAATATCATTTAAATTTTTTATAACATTTTCACCATTTATGTGGTCAGGTGGAAAGTCCCTTTAAAACACAATTGTCGGTCACACTAATATTTTTTTAACTTTTTAGTTACTTTCATTCTTTCTGCCAGGTATATCGAACGGCTCTATGAATGTGCTATCTATCGTAAATATAAGCGAATGCCCACAGAACGGGACCTCAAGTCTGGCTAAATTCATATCAAATTGCTTCCGCATCAGACGTTCAAAACTAAGTTACTCTAGAATATCAAATACATCCTGTCAATCTGTTCCAATGCGAAGTATTTTAACATAGATTAAACCGAACCGTATTTGCAAACCCCTGGAAAGTTAGAACGTCAAACTTCATGATAGTTGAAAGCTTTATAGTATACTAGACGATACCCGCGGCGTTTCCCGCGGAAGAGTAGAGTTCATCCCAAGGAAGCCTATAAACGGGATAAAATGTATCCTATATCCTATTCCTGGATATCCTATCGGTGTGCTAAGTTTCAGTTTAATCCGTTCAACGGTTAGAGCGTAAGGGACCCACAAACATCCAAACATCTTTACAAACTTTCACATTTATAATATTATAATCAAATCTGCTGTCGCTGTTTACTTCTGCTTTCTAGTTTAGAAACGTTGTGTCGCAGCTTTAGCGCAGTATGAACCTCCCCTTATTAATAAACATTGAATAACTTAACGGTGTCTTATCCTTGTTAGTATGATTCAGTATTAGTAAACACAGTGAGCAGGGAGCACAGACCAAAAAAATTAATAGACTCAGTGTTCAGAACAAAAAAGAGAGATAATTTTTTTTTACTATCTGACGTATATCACCGAGCATGGTCTACCGAGTAATGTACCGGGAAACGTTATGTTTTGTTATTAACGTTATGTTTTCCCTACTACGCTTTTTTGTTCCGAAGACTGCGTCTATATATTTTTTGGTCCATGGCAGGGAGTAAACTTTTATCTGTTCTTTGAATTATTAATTCGGACCATAATGGATTTATTAATAATGCACTTACGTGTGCGTGTGAATGTATGTATGTACGTATGTCATTTTTATTGGCAAGCGTTACAATTTAAATGGCTTGACGAATAAAGTTTTCGATTTGTGTCATTCTTGGAGTGACATATTATGCCTTTAAAACATTTTTTTTTCAATATTATTCCCAAAAGAATTTGCATTCGTATATTTTACTAATACTCTGTTTATAAATACATCTTCAGTCCAAACCGATAGAAATTGGTTAACCTGTAACTAGAAAAGTTTTATGAATGCTTTCGTATGCCGAAAACCGTATACTATTCCCATAGCTACTGTGACAGCAGTTTAAAAAACGTGACCAAATTCCTATTTCTTTTTTTCTCAGGTATATTCCACTGGGAATTACATTTACGAGTTCCATTTTGTGTTAGGCCGGTACGAGTATAATTCACACTTTTATGACCACTGATGTTCGCGTAAGACGCTACGCATTAGCAATTTAGAGGAACTTTGAGATGTATAGTACGTTATCGGTATCTTCGTCTTAAGTAAACGTAATTGCTGTAATTTGATAGAGATCTATAGGCTATTTTCCTACCAGTATGGTCGGTGCTTTAAATCATCATTTCTAAGGCTACCCATAGATAAGTAGGTACGTTGAAGCAGTCCGATTGTCATTATTATATTAAGTGTGAGGATCACAGAGCAAGGAATGTATCTGTGTGAGGATGGTAGGAAATTAAAATATGACGGCAAATTTGAATCAAACGCGTAAGTAACGCGTTGTGCGTGGCGCTTACCACGTTTTGGAAGCTAGGCGCGACAGAAAAATGTGACGGCAATTTTCTTTCGAACGTCGATAAATAAGTTTCAATTCAAAAGTAGGTTTGTTTCTACATCATTTTTAATAGGCATGTGTGGACTTAGAAGTTTGGTTAATTTGCATTTGGGCAGATAAATTCTAAATACATTTTGCTGACGTCCATGGGTTAAAAATCATATCGCCCACTCCTGTTTAATTGTTAACATTCAAGAAATGGTGTAGGATCCTAGTAACATTAATTACTATTAAATCTGTAGTCATCATTGATATAGTGGGTACGATGTCATTTATAATTCAAAGACTACCTTTATCTCAGATACCTCACAGCATATGTAAGTAGATTTATGGTCCCACTTTAAGGAGTGGCTGTAATTATTCACTTCAGAACCGTTCCGGAGCCATTAAGAACTAAATGTATGTCTGAAAAGGGTTCGTGATTTAAACCCTGACTATGTTTGGGATCTTTAATTTGTGCCCCTAAGGGGATCGTGTGGTGAAAACCTTGTAACCACATAACAAACACACTTAAGTATTTCAGTGTATCAATAATAATATGTTTGATCTATATATTAATGGCTTAGACCAAAAAGTTTATAGACTCAATCTTCAGAACAAAAAAAAAGTGAGGTAATTTTTTTTCTTTTTTTTACGATCTGTGACATACGTCACAGAGCTCGGCCAGCCGCATAATGTACCGGGAAACGTTACCATGTGTTATTTTTGTAATTTTTTTTCGACTAAGCTTTTCTGTTCCTAAGGCGGAGTCTATATATTTTTTGGTCCGAGTTAATTCGTGACGAATTCCATTTTGGATCTTATATGCTATAATATTTGAAAAACATTACCTTCCTATTAAAGTTTTTATTTTCCTAAAAAACCGATCACTAAAACGAATTCTAGTCTAATTTATTTTAGTCTATTCTAGTATAGTCTAGACTGTTCTAGTTACATTACATTGTATTTTATTTACAACTTTTTATTTAGTTTCACCTGTCCCGGTGTTTGTAATGAAATCTTGCAGGCTAACTTCACCCACTTTCCGGTGTCCGATTGAGCTAAAATTTTACACACTGGTCCAGTCCTGATGACAATGCATGTTTATACCTAATAACCATGATGTGATACTGCTACTATCAGGTTTAGCTCCAGACGATTGAACTCCTGAACGGTTAACAGTAGGGACTTGAAATTTTGCTTTTTATCTTTTTATTTCTTTTTCTTATTAATAAGTAATAAAAGCTTGTTTAAAAAATGTATTTTAATTTTACTTGCTAAGCCTATAAATATCTACAGTGTCGTGACCTTTAGACCCTTAAACAATTTCTCTCGTGTATATCTGAAGTTAAGAATTGACGCTTTCAATCTCTTACTTCAATTGTTTCTTGTACACGCCTCTAAAACAACTTTTCATCTCAATCGTAAAGTGTTTCACTCAAGCACAACAGACAACGACGTCATTCTTGTTCAAATTGGATTCGACTTTATGACGTAACGTTAAAATGTGATTGTTTGTGAAGGATGATATTTTATTGCAAATAAACGTTTTTCATCTATTTTGTATTTTTTATTTTGAGATATGGTATTTGAAATAGTCGCCGTTACGACTTTTTGTTGTCTTTTTATTGTATAAAAGATGTTCATTGAAATCGGTTCAGCCCCTTAGGAGTTAAAAAACCTAGTAACAAAATCGGGGGATACAGTTTGGCGTTGTAGTTTTGAATGTATCGCTTCCATCTAAAATTAAATTATACCACTAGATAAGTAAAACACACATAGCAGTAGGTAGGATTCCCTGTATCGCATGGGTGGTATGGACAACACAAATAACACATCACTAACACCCATGACCCGAGAACAAACATTTATCTGTCACATAAATATCTGCCACTTCCGGAAATCGAACCCGCAACCCTTCGCTGCGCAGGCAGGGTCACTACCAACTAGGTTACGGGGTCGTCAAGGCAGCCATGACACAGCTAAACACATTTTTTTATATTTAAAAAAGGTATGTCATTTATAAAAATTGGTTGCGCTTCACGTGGACCGAGCATTTTCAGAATACCGTTAAATTGAAAAGGAAATAAAGCGGGTACCCACAGACCGTGCGAGTTTATATATTTATATATTTCACCGATGTTTCAGTACTGGCCGAGCTCGTGTTAAATATAACGGTTGAAACATTTTGCATTCCCACTTTGCATTCCAAACAGCCGACTGTAAACAATTCTGTTATCTGTTGGAAACACACGGATTTATGGGAGATGGACAAACGTCCAACCAAAACTGGTTTGCTTATTTATATAAGGGTATTTTAGGCGAACAAAGAAGTGCCTTTTAAACTTGAAAAAAGTGGGTATAAATTGCCTCTAGTAGCTTTTTGGCCAAATATCCCCTATCACTTTAGTTACATAATTAGGTACTTACTTTTTAAATTTCGCCTATACCTACTGCAATCCGTCAATGGTCAGAGTTTAGTTCATTAGATCATGTTGAAGCTGCAACTAAAAGGGATACGGAGATTCTTAATTGCGACATAATAATTATGTGAACACTTCAAAAACGCCTGTGGACAAAATGGACCGCAGTCCGTTTCCGAGTGGTCCCTTTTGACCAACGACTCTAAAAGAGTCACAATTATTTGCCACAGTTTTGTCCCCGTTAGTTAATGTAAGTCAAATATTTCGAACACTGTTCAATTAATTTGTTTGGCGGCATTCCTGCTGTATGTAAACTCGCGGTGGACAGAACGGATTATTTATTTCGTTTCATTGACTTTTTAATTATCCCCAACACCACAGAATTGGGAATTATTCCAATATTTCTACTAGTGGACTATTTTGAAGGCAGAATTAAGCATGTTTTATGATAAATTATACACGAGCCAGCGCAGATCCGCATTATTTTCGGTTCTCTATACTTCGACCGAAATAACCTACTTAAAAAAATGTTACGTTTAATTTTTTTTTTACACAAAACAAATAGATCTACTAACAAATAACGTACTCCTTGTTACATTTAATGTTTCCTGACTGTTGTTAGAATGCTATTAACCCCGCTAATTGTCACTTATAAAGTTATAAATTTATTTCACAACATGTGCGTTACATCCCTTATCAAGACAACTTTACTGATTTCTCAATAATGAGAATATGTATTTGAAAACCAAGGTTTCGTTAAATATTTCATATTAATTTATTTGATGTTTAAAGTTTTAGTACATTTTTGTCATTAATTATATTACGTTGTAGGGAATATTCGCTATAATTATTAGCGTGCATAAAGGTAGGTAGTAGGTACGAGTACCTTTACACATTTGGAATTATTCTTAGCTAAATCTTGATCATTTGTTACAGTGAAATAAAATTAATATTACGACATAACCACACAGCTTATCGTCGTAGCAGTATTTGGCAGTAATATTGTACGGAGGAAATTTGCGGATATGGAATTTAAAGAATCGTGCGAGCGTGTAAGCTTCTCTTGCCAAAACTAGAGCAAATGTCACAAGCACTTGCCCAAGTTATTTATTTTATGAATTCCTAGTACCGCTGACTATACGCCTACAAACATTTTTGGCACGTATTTAATAAGGCCCCTAACATTTGCGGTGTTGAAATTGGACATTTTTTTTAAACTGTATCTATTAAC
>LGAG01001644.1:200394-232313 GCA_001278395.1 Lerema accius
TGGTACCGCTGACTATACCTACGCCTACAAACATTTTTGGCACGTATTTAATAAGGCCTCTAACATTTGCGGTATTGAAATTGGACATTTTTTTAAACTGTATCTATTAATAACGATTCCGAAGTCCTGTTGATTGTTATTGTATGCTTCAAACGATATTATTACAGGTTTAATTTTTGATAATTTACGTGACAAATATTTTTTTTTTTGGGTCGCAGTTTGAATTTTTTATTTGGGTAGATGTAGACCTACCCAAAAAAATATTAAATTCCCTCAAGTATGTTAATAATTGTTGTACATCTGTAATTGAAATCCTGTCGAAAATTTGGTAAATTTAAATCTTACTTACTCACTAATTATTTCGCACTGCTTTTGCACTGAATTACAAAGCTTTTCATAGATTTTGTGCCTGAATTTCAAGCGAAATATATGACAGCGAGTTTTGAAAATATGAACTAGTTTCTACATACTCCGACGAACTTTCTTCAATACCTACTAAAATAATGATTAATTAATTAATCAATTCCTGTAAGTAACTTAATTTATTTACACACTAAAGATGAATGAAAAATAAGACAAAACGTAATTTCTAAACCAAACAAACAGCTCGCCGCTCACTTCGTTGATTAAAAAAATGTTAAAACAGTAATCCCAACAATGCTGTTAATTAATCAAAGTTCAAATCCTCTCCTAAAATGTCTTGAAGGGAAAACTCAAAGGGAAAATCGACATAATGATATCAGACGGCATTCGAGGTCGCGATAAAATTTTCCTCAGTCCCCAAGTTTCGAGTCATATTATATTTTCTTGGCTGTTCGCCAGCTTTTAAACTTTTAATAGTAAGCTTCTAATATTCCATTAAGGGAATGTTTGAGCGACATCTATCTTTTCAAGGCCGTTTTTCCCACGCACGACTTATCTTTTAATCTTTTAAGATATATTCAAGAACACTCCCATTTCTTGATCATAAGTAAAGATATCACTCATCCCAAGAAATATATAAAACTAATAATTATAGCATTTATAAAATATAACAACTATTGTTATTCACATGTAAATTGCGTTGAAAAGTTGGATGGTTTAATCTGTAGAAATCCCCATGATCCCCTAAAAACTTAAAAAAGTTGCTTAAAAGATAAGAAATCAATCTTTCTAAAGCGACGATTCAAATTTTAAGTAAAAGGAACGTTTATTTATAAAATCTTTGTGTATAGTAGATGCTTTAGAACGGACAATACGAGGGATGATTATTAATAATGTTCAAGTTATGAAGCTTTATATAGAGTAAGATCAAAAGGCTCTTTGAATTGAGATTATGTAGTCACAGGAGCACTTTATATCTTATATTTGTTTTGGTTTTACTCGTAAAAGATGACGTTTTTACGATTGATAAAGAATGTTGTTCGAGCTTAAATATACCCAGTTGAAGTAAAAATCAAAATTGAGTGTATATTTTAAATATATATCGTTGCAAGTATAAAAAGTAAAGGAACGAAGAAGTAATATGAGCCAAAATGTAAATCACCTGAATCTCATATGCACTCAAACGAGATTTTCGTTTAGCTTGATATTCGGTTCAATTTAATATAATCCACGTTTCCAAAAGTTTCGTCTTGCATTTAAAATTAAAATTTACATATATACATGTTTCTAGTTTATTTATGTTATTACCCCACTGCGGTAAAAAGGGGGGATATTTTTGAAGGTTTTGTATCCTACTAATATTATAAATGTGAAAGTTTGTGTAGATGTTTGTACGTCCTTCACGCTCTAACCGTTGAACGGATTAAGCTGAAACTTGGCACACAGATAGTTTGCATCCAGGAATAGGACCTAGGATAGATTTTCTCCCGATTATAGGTTCTCTTGGGATAAACTCAGTATTTTGCTTAACGACTTTTCCGCGGGCGAAGACGCGGCCATCATCTAGTATCATAGTAGTTAGTAGCACACTCTATAGCTCTAGTGGAAAGTTATATCCCCAGCTCCAAAAATAAGTTATAGCCGTTTTTTTTGCATTAATTTATTACATGTCTGTTTAGTAAATGACTACCAGTTTTTATTATATTTTGATTGTTTACTTTCCTTGGCTTGTTAGGAAGCTCGCGTTAGCGATAACGATGTTTAGTATTTGTTCTTTCTGTATTTACACTTCCTGTTCTTTGTTATTTTTGCACGATACTGCAGCTGTATACGCTTATTGCGAAGTGATTTAGGCTCTAGAATTAAAAACCTTATGCTTGTAGCAATAAAGCTCAAAGATTAACAATCTACACATTATATATCAGAACATATTGCTGAATATTTAAGTATGTAGAGGGCCGCACAATGTTTGCTTCAACAAAGAGAGTTATATAATTTTTAATACCCACGTAATCGAAAAATTAAGATCCAGGAATTGGAAGAAATATTTCAATAATAAAACATTGCGTTTGGCGAGGTCCCAATTGTGAAATAAAACGATTTGGCGCAAGTGATTTCGGAGGAAATGCCCTAAAAACCAAACTTTGAAATATTAGAGCTGTTAGCAACTTTAGTCTTCTGTAAGTTCTGTAGTTTGTACAGCCATTATTTCAATAAATAACGTATTTAAATCCACGGAAGAAAGATCTGTATGTAACAGATACATTCATTGCTCTGTGTTTAAATCCAACTGTAGGAGGGTTATGCTTTTATGTATGTATGTCTATTTTTTGACGCGCTCTAGAGCGGTGGTTACTAACGTTTTCAATATTGTCACGCCTATGATAAGGAAAACTGATTTTACCTTTTTTTTTAAATGTTATCAAAACAAACAATACAAGTTATATTTTTATTTTACGACTCTACTAAAATGGTCTTTGTTGCCTCCGAAAAATAGGCGATGTAAATAACCGTTTAGGAGTTCAATCGTCTGGAGCCAATCCTTGTAGCAGTATCACATCATGTTTATTATATACCTACATGCATTGTCATCAGGACTGGACCAGTGTGTAAAATTTTATCTCAATCAGACACCGGGAAGTGGGTGAAATTTAGCTTGCAAGATTTGATTACAAACACCGGGACAGGTAAAACTAAATAACTAAATATAAGCTTGTAAAATACTTATATTTACGTGGACTTTTAAACATGGATTTTTATACCCCAAAGGTTAGCTAAATACTAAAATTGGGTCAAAAGGGATGTTTCTTTTCAGTGAAGACATAAATCTCATTGAGACACTTTCATATTGCACTTTAATGGCTCTCGGGAGGCTGGCAAAGTGGAAACGAATTACGGAAAATACTTTTTGCTTATTACATTATAATATTTAAAGAAAGTTTGTTTTTGGAACTGTTTAAATGATTAAGAGGGTATTTTAGTAAATTAAGAAAATAATCACTCATGTTTTTTGACAGTATTTTTCTGAGTAGAAAAATTTGAGCGTACCATACCATAGTAAGTACCATTTTTTTATGTAGGTAATGAAAATAGCAAACAGTTTCAATTGAAATCGTTTAGGGATGATTTTAAAATAGCTAGGTATACCTATATAGCTAAATATAATTTCTCTTCCATTTTTAAAATACAATAATTATTAAAAAAAATCCACTAAGGGACGTTTATATTTTCGAGATGTTAACGTAAAATGACAAATTGTTTACCGTTTTTCGTAAAAAACTTACATAAATACCGGAATTTTCCTTCTTCCGCATCGCTCAAACTGATTTGAGGAGGCTGTCGATAGATTTACTTACAGCCCTTCGTATTGGGGAGAGGGCTCTTCATCAATCATGGTTGAACGATGTAGTTTAGACAACTGAGCGTTTATCGGGATTTTCACCAAGGTCATTACTCAAACATTACCTACCTAACAAACATTACTGTCTTTAAGACTTGACGAGTATACGATATCACAATAAATTAACCTTTATTATGTTAAAAATGTCGTGTAATTTTTTTATATTAATTTTTATAATAGTGTTATTTGCATCAATTTATCATCAAATAGAAGCTAACCTTAATATCTAAAAAAAAATAACTTACACACAGCATGTAGATGTTTCCGCTGACTCTACAATTTCATTCCAATTTAATGTAACTCAGTTGTACCCCATTAATTAAAGCGGTAATACGAATTACCTACTTAACAAGCTACAACTAAATAGGATTGTAAACGCGGCACAGACTTCGTACTACAGTTAGGGAAGTTGTGTAAATTATCGTTCACTACGGTTCCTTGCTCCTTGAAGTGTGAAGTTAGCTTTGATAAGCCATTTCCGGAACAATTTGTTTTAATTTGTGATTCCGTAGCTTTTCAATATCGTTACCTTTTTGATCTACGAGGAAAAATGATTTTACTCCGTCTTTAAATGTTTATTTATTTGCTATTAACTCATGCAACAATACAGCAAAAAACAAAAATAATGTTATCAAAACAAACAATATACGAGTAAGTAACTTTTTTCTGTAGTTAAATGAACCAATTGAGAAATATTAGGGAAGTAGAAAGCTATTACGAAATATTATTACCACAAAATAAGTTGCACCACTCTTGTATCTTTCCAGTTGTGCAATTTCCTGAAAAATATAGATTTTCTTTTATTGGAGAGAAGCAATTGCTCCCTCGGGCTTAGCTTGTGAACTGCAACATTATTTAATTTACTAGCGGACAAGTATCGACAACTAAAATTGCGAGTTTGTAGTAAATTGATTTTGTATATCTGAGTTTATTACGTACACCACTCAGACCAGAAAATATAATAGACTCAGTGTTTGGAACAAAAAAGTAAGGTAAATTTTTTTCTTTTTTTACGATCTGACATATCAACGAGCAAGGTATGCCGAGAAATGTATAGGGAAACGTTATCATTTGTTTTAGTTTATTTAACAAATATTTTACGTCGTATATACCTACGTTAATAAAAATATTTTATTAAAAAAAACCTGTAACATAAACGTATTCGTCTCCAACTCTCAGCCGTGTCCACGACAATTTTTTTTGTTTCATAAACCACATATAAATCTATATCTATACTGATATATAAAGCTGAAGAGTTTGTTTGTTTGAACGCGCTAATCTCAGGAACTACTGGACCGATTTGACAAATTCTTTTAGTGTAAGATAGTCCATTTATCGAGGAAGCCTATAGGCTATATAACATCACGCTATGATGAATAGGAGAGGAGCAGGAACAAAAAAATATTGCGGAGACGGCAAAATTACATAACACATTCAGCCGAGTTTAGCTCGTATGAAGTGAGTTAACGTGACATAAAATATCTCCACTAATGGAACCGGAAAATCTATAGAACTGCAATACGACCTTTATAATGGACTGTTCCGTACATCCTACACGCTACTGTAGGCGTGGGACGAGCGACAATAGCACAAGGATACTCCTAAGTGCGATAAAGCTTATTTACTTTGGTATTCAGGCGTCGTTTATATACGAACGGTATGTTTGCATGACATGAGGGTCTGAAAGTGTAAACAATCACTAGTGCCTACATGACGACTTATTTGAAGCTATTTGAAGTCTCTTATGGCGCATTGGTTACCATTTTGTGAGTTGCTCGGTGTTGGCTTCGATTTCCAGTGGAGAGAGTTTGAGTGATGAATTTAAATTTCTGTTCTATGTATGTCGCTTATATGTGTTGTCCATAACACCTACTGGGAATCCTATGGTGGTGCTATAGGTGTGTAGCGTTATTTATTTATTCAGAAATGAACCCAAAATTACATAAAAAAAGTGAAAAAATGTTGTGAAGTCCTTAATTTCGAGTGACTTAAAAAAGTAACATGATTACATTTTTATTACCATCTATCTTATCTAAAAAAATAATAAATATGTTAAAAAGGCTAATCGAGTAGCGATTTAAATTTATTTCGTTCTAAAAAACTGTAGATTTTAATAAAACACAATAACAAAATATTTAATAGCAACTTACGGCAGTACAGCAACTTCAAACAGAATAGAAATCCATTATGGACAATATCATGTTGCAATGGCGGAAACGATTTTTCTTCGTCCATTATTCGAAACACAATACTTAAAATGGACATTACTTTTATACTCCCGCTAAATAGGGACTAAAACTGTTTTAGGTAGGTCATCTATTATTGAAAACAACCAGATTTACTTATATTTTACCTGATTGGCTTAAGATTAAAGTAAAAAGGACCTGGTAGCCTTCAATTCAAATTCAAATAATTTCGTCTTAGGAACTAATAACTCACTTAACTTACGTCAAATTACAATATAAATAACATTATAAACATTTTACAATATAAATAAACTTATAAAAAAATCAAGAAAAAATAAATTGAATTAGTTAAATAAAAAGTTAGTAAAGACGTCATCGGCTAGTGTTTTAGGTAGTATTTATTATATGCCGATAATGCTTTTAAGTATCTACTCGTACTTGGCAATCTTGTTTAACGCTATTTATAGATTTTACCTGAATACGTCAAAAAAATATGTTTATCTATCTAAAATTACTCTTACATAGTTTTCATCTGTTTCTAATATTATTTAAGCGATCAAGTTATATTACGACAACTTATTAGACAACCTTTTAACACTGAGTTTGTATTATAAGCTGCAAAGTTTTCCACAAGTGTCAGCAGTGGCCTAAGATATAGTGTTTCTCCGTAATGGAGGGAATAAAAGTTTTCCTCCAATGCAACGTGACACCGCGACAAATAGATCGTTTTGCTGGCCTTCTAGAGCCTTCGATGAGCTGTTTACCGTCTTTCTCAAGAACTTTCTAGAACCGCTAATCTACGAGCTACGGGTGTAGCATAAAAATAAGATCTCTAACTTAACAAGTACAGAGGCAATACAAAAAGAAGCAAAATATAGAAAAACAAATATTTTAGTAAATTTATTTTTACATGTAGTACACATAGGTATGTAAAAAAATAATATATGTATTAGTATAGGGGTACCCACGATACATTCTTTGCTCTGTGGGTATACCATAAGCGCTAAGCGTGAAGGCACGAAATAACTGTCTCTATCTGTTGTTTAGAGTATGTACGAGACAGCAAATATTTTGAAAAAGATAGTAAGGACGTATGCAGTGTATCTAGTAAGACGTATAAGACACTTAATTTCTTCATAATGTGTTTAAATCTTGCACTTATAGCCATGGGAATAAACTTTGATATGAATTCATGCAATTTGAATTTACAAAGTGAACTATTCGCAGCGAATGGTCAACCCTTTGAATTTCATGTTTTATTCATAAGCAACGCTTCGTCAGCCACAACTGATAATTGAGAAACAGATTTTTTTCACACTTACGCATAACTTCACAAGTAAAACAATATATCAGTAGTCTTCTCTTTATGAATTGGGTTTTATAAAATATTTTTCTTAATTGAAGATAGAATACAGTTTTGAGAGTGAAAGTACAAATGCATTGCCGGCCTTGTGAGAAATTTGTTAAAACTTTTTTGAAGAACCGCTCTTATTGTGTATTTAATATCAGTCAGGAATTATGGAATAAGAATTTTGATGTCTGAAACGCACAATGGATAGTAGAATTTAATAATAATGGAACTTGATGCATAGAGTGAAAGGCTGCGTTTTGTTTATTTTTCTGTCCGAGGAATTTCTATTATGAAGTCGAATAGACAGGAACTAGCTACGGAAGCAATTCAGAATATACTGCAGAAAATTTTTATGTGCACAATTTGCAATTTATTAATATAAAATTACATAAAACATGTATTTCTCAGTATTCTATTTACGTCTCTCTCTGTTATTATTTACGCTAATCACAATGTTTTTTCTGGTGTTAAATGAATATATGGTATTAAGATTGTAGTGGATAGTAGTAGGTAACTTTTAGGAGCTAATAATTATAGTAATAGTTGGTAGACACGGTATACAATTCATAAAAATTCCGACACTTAGATCGGCCACTAACCCCTCCGCCAATTCGCACTGGAGCAGCGTGGTGGAGTATCCTAGGCCTCCTCAGTTATGAGGAGAGACCTTTGCTCAGTACTGGGCCGTTAATGGGTTATAGCCAGCCTATAGAATTGCCAATATATTGTGACAGTACGTCTTATAGTATTGTGTTGTCGTGTTATTTTTAAAGATGTGCGGGGAAATTTCTTTCCCCTTTCTTCTCCATACTAAAGCACCTTTTCGAAACGGAGTTAGATTAAAAAAAATTACATGCATTTATGCCATTGATGACTACATGAATAAATGATTTTGAATTTTATTGAGAAAGTGAAGTCAGTTTATATCGAACTTCGCTATCAAAATGGTTTGATTTAACCATATTTCCAGATATTCCCACTTCGGCCGAAGTGCTGTCGTTAAGCAAATGACATTTCCCAGTCCTAACTAACACTCCAGCCTTGGTCGTTAACGTCAAGAGTGGATGGGGAGTGAAGAGTGGATGAAATCAAGATAGATTGCGTATATACGACATATACGTATATATGAGTATATGTAGTTTCACATCTAGTTCTAAGTCTAAACTTAGATAATTATTCTCCGCATTGGTTGTCAATAGTTATTCCAAAAGTTAGGGAAAAAATATCGGTTGTAGATTATAATGTTGTGGACCAAGTAAATAATGTTACCTACTCGTTATTCTATGATTTTTTCTACATTTTTATCAATGGTAACAATGAGAATTGGTTTAAGTTTTTACAAAAGATACAATAAATTAGTCTCTATGATAACTTATTTAATCATAAATAGTTTGTAATTAAAAATTGCTATACTAAAAAGTGGAAATTGTAGTTAGATTGACAGAATGGGGTCCCAGAATTTTTTATTTAACTTCATGATAACAATTAATCACCCGGTCCACTGCAGTACCGATCATTTATTTCATTTAGTCATTAATTCCCAAACCATAAAAGTTAATGCAGTTTCGCAATTTTCGCGCGGAAATATTTAGTGCAAAATATGGTTAATTTTGCGACGATACAATTAAGGGTTAAATTTAAATTGTTATTCCGACAATTTTGGCTCAGTTTAGTGAATACAATGTAAGCTGGTATTATGTCGCTGTCCCTAGTAAATTAAATCGTGTTGTAACCTATCTGATAATATGTAAATTTGTTTCAGGGAAAATGGTGATGTATGGCTTTCTGTTAAAATTGAATTAAGTTAACTGACCATTTTTTGGGTGTATTCATCTTTATGTTCAAAATGATTCTGTTGAACAATAGATGAGGTTCTGTTTTAGGAGTTGTTAGGTTTTACCATGCATCATAGTACTCGAATCCAGTTTTGTAGAGTAAGTAAAAATAGATAAAATGTTACATAATATAGCATAGTCTTTTCACGTAGTATTGATATTATTTTTTACTTATTTTAACAGTCATAAATAAATGCAAAGCTGATCTTACAAAATATTTTTTTTTTATTATCTAATTCCAGCAAACGAGCTAGCTCAAATAAAAAATGTTGTAATTAATGAAAATGCATATTTTAGTAGCAAAAAATAATGAGATGAATAATGTAGCAGATATTCCACAGAACGCTGTATCAACATTTTTAAGTACAGTGAACAAGAAAATTGTTTCATGGCTACAGTCGTTTTAAGTTTCATAGTCCGTTGCTTTTCTTTAATTTCAGGTATAAATGTACCTGATATACTTTTTTCTTCTACTTTATTCTGTTTCTATCTTGTAATGAGCTTGTCCATGAATATCTTTTATGTAGACTATTACTTGAAGAGTTAAATTTTCGGTAGATTTTAAAGAAAAATGCAGTCATGTCTAATGTGTGCACGAATGTGAAATTATTGTTTATATTATATTGCGAAGACAGCAAAATTACGTGGGCGGAGTTGCGGGCGATTGCTAAATTCAAATTCAAATCATTTATTCCTTCTTCGGAACTAATAGCTCACTTAACGAATGTCAAAAACTTATAATACAAATAACAATGTAAAAAATAAGGAGAAAAAAAAATTACATCATTAGATTAAAAAGTTCCTAAAGTCTCGTTAGACGATACCTAGTTATTAATAATCAAACTTACCAATTTTTACTTTACTTTTACTCACCTTGGGAATTGGCTGACGACTCCCATAGACATACCAGCTAAACTGTTAGTTAAATTGTAATTGCTAATACGATGATCCGATGCAAATTGCTACACCGAGTATTATCTGATCTGGTAACCGTGGATGACACGAAGGAGATGCACCAGCGTGCATCCATTTACATAAACAATGCATTACCAAAACGTGAATACAGGATGAGCTTGAATGACAAAGAGAATTCACATGAAAGATGTTCCGTTCGTTCATTCATTCAAGATGAGTCAGATAGAATCTATTTCGCCGGAAATTTTACAAGCCAATGTTATAAAACGGAATACAGGTATTGGTATTTCGGTTTTAGTAGTTTTTCTGAGTACAAAAAATTTATCTCCGAAAATGGATACGAATTAAAAGCGGGCATAGCTATCTTATGATAACTCGGAAGCTGTGATTTTTTTTCATAACATTCCAGTCTCTACCAGCTCTTTAGGGTTAGTTCTGGAGTTCGCGCACCTGGTGCGCTTTTGCCATACGCTAGAACTGTGGTTTCTTACCTTTTCAATATCTACCATTAACCATTTGACTTACGAGAAAATCTTTACCCTGTCTTTAAAATGTTATAAAAAAAAACAAAAAAGTTAAATTTTTCTGTATATTTTATTTTACGATACTAATAATTAGGTCCATCGTTACCCCCATGAAATAGCTTATTAACCCCACAGAGGTAATTACCCCCAGGTTAGGAGCTCAGGCGCTAGAAGAACAGTAGGTACTCTTAACCCGTTAATGTATGGCGGGAGTTAAATCAAAATTAAATAATTTAAATAAAACTATCCGCAATCCGCACCACAGGGAATCCGAGCGAATGTGAGTTAGCATTCATCTTTGTAAAGCTTTGTGAAGCTAAAAAGTAATGCAAGCAAATGTTATGTATATTGCAATAAGCCCGGGTAATAACGCCGTTTAATTAAAACAACCCAGGATGTTATACTTAGTTTAATAACACGTTTTGTTGACATGCAAAATTATGCAGCGAAATATGTTTGGTATAAATTTAATTAGTGATTTAAATTTTGGTTTAATAACTACCGCGTAGAATGCTAGCAAACGGGGAGTTGCTTTCGTATTACAACTTCTATGATTAAGTAAAGTATATTTTTAAAACCACAGACGAAAAAATATAATTATAGACTGTGACTTCGCAACAAATGAGCGTACTAGAAAAAACATAACGTAGGTACTTGTCAAATGATAACGTTTCCTGGTATACTGCTTGACAGCCCGTGCTCTGTGACATACATCAAAACGCATTTTTTTTTTTCTTTTGACTTCATTCTTTTGCTCTGAAGCCTCAGTCTATAATTTTTTTGGTCTAAGTTTAAAACTCTTAAGCTTGAAAAATTTAATTTAAATACCAAGCGATATTTTTTGTTACGTAGTAAGTATAGAATGTAAAGTTCTTGTTGTAAGCAATTTTGCTAAGACTTTTTGTTTTTACTAACACTTTTTGAAAGTAGGTAGATAAAGTTACGGCATGTTACGTTAAGTGTTTTTGCAGAAAGTAGCAAAAAAATTCCTAGTACCTAGTTATTTTTTTGTTACAGACAATATTCACTACCAGTTATGACTAGACTAGATAGCTATATTATCTTCTCTTTATTAAAAATTTTCTTTTTCAACTATAATTAATTAAATGATTTTAGTAATTCGAAGCGACCAAATACGTATGACATTCAACCTAAAAAAAATACCCAAATACCAAACTGCCCAAATATTCGCAGCATCAATTTCATCAGTTTCAGTCATAAATTAAGAAGGAACTTACCGTGTAATTGTGAAACTACAATTAGCTTCACGTTTTTAGTAATTCGGTATGATATCCAATCAAATAGATACGTATAACATTCTACGGTAAACCAAATAGCCGAATAACAAACCGCCCAAGTATTCGCAGCATATTTAATACCAGCAATTCATGAGTTTCAGTCATAAATTACGGAGGAAGTTACCGTGGAATTGTCAGAGCGCACTAAATCTCCCACATTACGCATGCAACGCGCACGCTCGCCCAATTTGCGCGCTTATCAGAATCTCTCACTGTAGGGATTCTACCGAGCGTTTCAAATGCGCAATGAATTCAGTTACTGTTGTACTATTTGAATATTCCAAACTTAAATATTTTTTTTATTCAAAAAGCGGACATTTTTTTTTTAATTCGTGATCAAGATTTTGTTGTCAGTAGCTTACCTGACCACTTATTACTTTTTTTTTAATAATATTTTTTTTATTAAAGTTGGTTTGTTTCTAATTTAATTATCTCTTGGCCATAATTACCTAAAGCAACCACAGACTAATCACATTTTTAATTATGAAGCTTATTTTCTTTCTTATTTTTAGTATTAGTCAAACTTCGGCATCTTTAAAAATATTAAAAACTTTCCTCATAAAAACTCGGAATCTGAATTCTGTGGTAAAATCTCAAGAAACACTGCAACGAAAACACGTAAACATTTTACGATTGATTCCAGTCATGTATTTATTAGGGAGGTAAGAAAATGAGTCACAGGTGCGTTCACACTCTGTATTGTTTTCTTTTTATAACAGACAACTAGATTATCGCGAGTAGGTACCTACTGTAGGAATTTACGAGTTTTTGATGGTTTCTCGTAAATTTTTCGAGGCCATTGAGCAACCGTTATTTGTTTGATCTTTTAAGGGCACGGTACATCGTACATTCTGCCATCCGTAACACGAAATTGCTTGGAAAATGTTAAAAAAGCTCGTAATTATTTCTAGGTAGATCGATAAAGGTTTTATAGCCAAATTTTTGTGAATAAGTTTGCATGTAGGAGGTAATCTTGGAAACGAATTATCTGACAAAAATAATTAGTAGACTGTAAAAGTCAGACTATATTTTATTAAAAATAATATCTTGATTGACGACTACTGCAGTATCCCATTAAGAACCAGTACAATTAGATATAATTTCATACAAATATGCACTCACGAATTTCGTTGCTTAGACCAAAAAATATATAGACTCTGATTTCGGAACAAAAAAGCGTTGTCGAAAAAACACGACAAAGAAAATAAATAACGTACTTTGTTTAATTAAATATTTAAGTTCCAAACAAGTAAAAATTACTGCTACAGATAACTAAGTAGCAAAACTTTTCATAAAGTAGTTCAGTTGAAACTTTTAAGGACAAATTAAACTACAATCCGATAAGGCAACTTGCAAACTTGGTCATTTGTGGTGTGTTTGAAACTTTGCGACACTTTGTTTTCTATCGGTTTCAATCCCTTGCCACGGTCATTTCAGGGGATTACTGGCAAAGCTTGCCAACCCTATTTTCGATAAGACATTCTGTATAATACTGAAGATAAATAAATCCCTCGGGATCAGAACACTTTAGTGATTTCCTATTCAAACAGTGATTACTTTATCCCTGTACTTAGTTGAAATAACGGTATCTATATAAAACGATAAGGGACTATTTCACAAACAAAGTAGGTACGTCTTATACTTAGGATACACCACCATATTTGCATTTCTTACTACTTATTCGTAAATAACCAGCTACTAACTTTATATCACCAATTTTTAAGGCTTAGCTTATTGTTTCAATAAAAATTACTTCGATTTTTTAAATCATCTGATAGTAGATCCTGTTATCGATAGGTGATAAGGAAAATGTTAATTGTATATTGTTTAGTAACGGGATCGCGGAAGTTACTACGATTTGTGCAAATTAGCACCACGATCTATTAACTGATAGCAATCAACTAAACAAATGTTTGTTCATCTACTTGTGAACGTCTTCACCAAATTTTTTATCTTCTGGTTCTATCTCTCTGAGCAGTCCTATTGTTACTTAATTAAAGGGACGCCTGGGTGTGGTCTCCGTTAGAGTTATGTATCCTGTAGAAATAATTAAATGTCTAGACCATGTCATTCAACAGGGTCAGTAACCCTTCGTCTACGGATTTCATCATACTTAACTGATTAATTTTGTCGTGAATCCTAACAATCACCGTCAGATTTTAGACTGGGAAAGATTAAACATGGTGTCAAAATATTTTTGAATAAAGAATAAACTTTATTTAAACGTTCATTTCAAATATTCGATAAAGCGAAGGATACTCATTTATTACAAGAGGGTTTCAGGAGAGAAGTATAGCTGTAATTATGGGTAGGTTTAGTCTATGAATAACTGTGTACAGGTGAGTTTTGGGAAGTAACATTTCTGTAACATGTGTGAACTTACTTGGTTAATTTTCTCTACATACATGTTCTCCTAGCTTTAAATGGGAAGGAGAACTAAATCCCCACATCCTCTCTAGGCGACGCTCATATTAAAAGTTTTACCTGATTTCATTAGCTACCTCCTTTTTACAATCAGCCGTAAAGATTCACCGTACCGGTTGCACCGAGCTTCGGTAAGGTAAGAGTCTGTTTACGACCGGCTTTGAGGCATGACAAAAATCAGCTACACTATTTATTTTTCTTTTAACCCGTGCCATACGCTAAGGTCGTAAATCTTCGAAGTTGTAATCACGTTTCGGGCGATAAAATGAATTATAGGCAGTTTTGCAAGACATCGGCTGGGTTGGGAGTTGTGGTCACGCTTGAAAAGGGCTTTTATGAGGGTTCTATACTAAACTGGAGGCAAAGTTCTTTGTTGTGACGCCTTAACTGATCGTGTTACCCTGTTTATATTGCTGTATTTGGATAAAGGATATACTAAGCAGTTATTGCGTATCTATATGAAGAGGATATTTAAATTACCCAAACATTTTCATCTCGAAAGTAGTAATCTTTTGTGTTAAATTTCGTTTCCCTTTTTAAACCAAATCCATTTTATAATATGCAATTCACGTCAACGTTATGGTAACAGTTTTATACTATTTGTACTGTGATTGTCCCTAATTGTGATTATGTATCTATTGTAACACCTAACATTCTCAAAAGATGCTCTATACGTAGTTTAAATATAAGCAAATAAATAAATATTGTTGTTTAATTCGTGCCTGCTAATATTTGATTCAAGGTTTCGTGGTAACGACCTCACATAACTTTTTACTTTCAACAAAATATCGTGATGAAAACGCACTTAAGAGTTCTTTAAATATTGTTCAAAAGTGTCTGAAGTCTGCTCATTATGGGTTTTTTGGTACATTAACCGTATGTCTTTCAGTATTGTAGGCCAAACAAAAACAGTTCTAAACTCTCCCGAGAAACTTCGTACCGGAGCTCGCGGCGATATATCAACAGTTGCGGAACATATTTTTCTCGAAACAGTTTGAAAACATTCATCATCTTTTATTAAAAGAGTAAATAAGAATACAGTACTTCTTGCGCTACGACTTCATAAATCATAACAATTTGCTGCGTTATTGAATTTTTGTTTCAATTATTTCTTAGTAACGGCCTGATGACTGTAAAAATTTAAAGGAAGGGTGGGGAGGGTATAGTTCTATCTTTACTATAGGGTCACATGGAGCCCTTGCCAAGGGCCCCCGATCTCATAGGGTACCCAAAGAACTGACGATATTTTCTTTTAAATTATTGAAGTTTAAGCGTCATAGAAACATTTATAATCATGACCAATGTTTGCGAAAAATTTAAAAAAGTACTTTTTAGCGTGAAAAAATATCAAAGTTATACAGCTATACTCACAAATCTTCGCATTTACTATTAAAATCAAAATCAAAAATTATTTAGGTACTTATGTAGGTATCAAAGATACATTTATCTGTGCACGTCAATTTTTTTTTTAATCTTCCCCCGTTTCGTAAAGGTGCTTTAGTATGCAGGAAAAGAAAGGGGAAAGAAACCTCCCCGCACATCTTTAAAAAAAATATAAGACTATTAAAAAGATAGTTCAAATTAAACAGTAATAAAAGTAGCTCATTAAGAAGTTGTAATCCAATGAGAAGTCGACCGGGAAAAGTAAGTGAGTTATCTGTAGGCGAGACTGCAGTCTCAACTGCTCCACTAAACTGCTTGTCGACGGGAAGTTAGTCGCAGTAACTTGGGATTTTAACTGAACTCTTTGCGAATGATAGCTCTAGAAATATAGTTTTTAAATAATATCTTTTATTAGACGTCGCCCGCGGCTTCGCCCGCAGAAGAGTATTTTAAAACCTAGAATCGGGACAAAATGTATCCTATGTTAGGACATAGGAATAGATTCCTGGATGCAACCTGTGTACCAAGTTTCAGCTTAATCTGCTCAACGATTAGAGCGTGAAAAGGGACAAACATCCAAACATCTTTAACAAACTTTCACATATTTATAATATTAGTTGGATACCAAAACTAGAAGAGTAGGCAGACGTTCTGTCACGTATTTTATCTCGAAATTTAATTGATCTCTTAGTTTTCCATATCAGATACCCCCAAATTTCAATATCAACTTTTACCCAAACAAAAAAAAGTTGCCGAAAAAACACAACGATAATATTTAACGAATGATAACGTTTCCCAGTTGGTATATTGCTCGGCACACCTGCTCAGTGCGTACTCGTACATCAGATCGCAAAAAAAAATGACGGCACTTTTTTGTTCTAAAATATTTTTTGGTCTGAGCTTTTGTCATACACCACTATAGTGTTACAGACTAGTGAATATAGACTGTAGGAATCACAGAGCAAGGAATGTATCTGTATCTGTATACATACATTCTTCCGTGGTAGGAATATAACTTCACTAGGTTTCTAATTCTATATACAAATAGTTTTAAGGTATGAAAGTAAACAAATACGATTGATTATTAGAGTATCTACATAGTTTTATCCAAGAAGATTTAATTTTAAATCGCTTCCACTTTTCCATTCCAGAAATCCCTTCTGCGTTCTAAATCAGAACAAATTACGTTCGCACGCAATCTGGCTACAGACGAATCGAGTATTTGACATAAAACAATGGCATTGCGAATTGTTTTCTATTTACGAACAAATTACTGCTAAGAACGCTTAAATACTATTACCTGATACCTGGAACTTTGCAGAAATTATGTTATTTTAGTAAATAAACGTCATATTAATCTGGAAATTGATGAAATCTTTAGTAAAGTAGTCGTCACTCTATTAACCTGGACAATTACTTCGCCACTAGCGATCACATACTTTCCAACCATACCTTTCTTCTTAATAGTGCCTCTCAAATTAGTGAAGGTTGACTATCAGCTTTTTACAGTCTTCTTTACCTCTGCGGAATAGCTCAGCTATTCCGATCTAGTCTTTGATGTTTCATAACCATGTTTTCTTCCTCCTGCCAACCTTCCTTCTAGCTGGCAGAAGGCCTTTCCTATCATCATAAGTTGCAGCAAATTATATCGCTGGTGTCGAAGAACGAGGCCCAAGTACGAGATCTTACGTTGTTTAACAGAGAGCATGCAGTTGCTTAATTTCCTCGATCGTTTAGGAGTGACGCAAGCCGCCGAGCTATGAGCGCTTCTATATAATAACTATTCTATGGCTCACTGACACTAACAGCAGATATCACCAATATCTATGATAGCTTTGTATTTGAATTTCGAAGCAGTATAACATGTTCGTTCGCGTCGGTATTCCAGAATATTCTATTGGGAATTTCGATGTTGGAAATTTCGAGATCACAGACATCAGGGTTAGGTTGTAGCAACTATTATTGAGGGTTGATCTTATCTGCATATTTATACGTAAAAGATTCAACTTTCAGTATATTTTTAGAATAATACAGATACGTATGAGTTTGATATTTAAAATAGTTTAAGTTTAAATGGCACTAAGACTACATAAAGCTTAATTTTTTTATATGAGTTACAATTGATTTTTAACTTAAAAGCAAAACTATCAAAATTGTATATTTTATGAATAGACACAACACACAGTAATTAGACGGAAAGCCCCGTTGGTAGAAAATTTACGTTGACATAAAAATCTAGCTAGGTACCTATATCAAAGGAGTCTTTAATACTTGATTGACATAATGAGTTGTGGTAAAATTTCAAGCAAATACAGGTCCAGTAGTAATTTTATATACACGTTTCCTTAGAGTTGCTTGCTACTCAAAAATGTTTCTAGTAATTCTAGTAGTACCTACTAGCCTAAGCAAAAGGCTACGACAAAGTTGATTTTAAGAGTTATTTACTACTTAAGTTAAGGCTTTACTTACTGGTTGGTATTGGAGAATTGTATACGAACCTCAGTTTCAGTACCACTATAATTAAGATTGCAGTTTTAACGACGAAGTTTGATGACTGAGATTCCTTCCAGTGCTTCAATAAACTGCGAAGTAGTCTAGATTTAAGATTTAGTTCGTAATGTATGTGCTATATAATATATAGGTATGTCACCGGAAAACAAAGAGTGAGACACATAATAATACCTATTATATACGAGTAATTATGTAGATTCTTCAACGGTCAGTAATTTTACTTCATTATCATTATGGTTATCTTAACTAAGTTTATCATTATTGTCTATATTCCGTTATAATGACTAAAATCACATTTTTACATTGAAACAAGACGATTTTCCATTGGACCTACTCGCGGCGTAAAGATGAAAATCGTAGGGAGTAAATATTTTACGATCTCATATAGCCGGTTCAGATGAGCGATTTGAGAAAATGTCTTCATCGTTTCATCTTTTATTTAACGACGTCAACTTTTACTGCATATTATTGCGCGTACGACTGTAATTGAGGAGCTACAAAAATAAACGCAGAAAAGTGTACAATTTTTGTCTTCTTTTCCACTATATTTTTTTTGTATTATACTGAAATAAACCTCCCTTGAAGCACTTTTTTCATTGATGAAATTCATAATTTATAATTCATAAAATTTCGTTGAGTTATTTGAAAGATCAAAGCTTACAAGAGACAGAAATGGACTTTGTTCTATACTTTGAACTTTGTAAAGATTTTCTAGAGGTTTTGTAACGCAAAACCTACGTGACATTAAGGTTATCATGCCAACTATAGTTCAAAGAGTCCTGGATTAGTTGCCAACAAGGAAAACATTTGAATTTAAATAATTTAAATGCTTTCTTCTTTCTAATGTCTTTTGTGATTTGTACCAACGACACAATGAAACCTAATTTGGGATTTTGAGTGTGTAGCGTCATTTATTGTACCTATTATAAAGGGATTATTACCGAAGTATAGAACCTTATAGCATTCATGATCTATGCATGAATATCTTTAAGTACCTAGTCATTGATCGTTTCAGCCTTCTTCGTTGAATACAATCAAAACACAAAAGATCCTTTCACAATTCTATCCCTCATCATTGCTAGGAACTTTCTGATATCTCGAACATAATAAATGATATCCAAAACTCAGCTTTAGTACGTCATTTTTTCACGTCTTTTCTACTCTAATATCGGCTGTTAGGCATCCATTTTACTGGACAATATGAAATCTTTTTAATATTCTAATCGTAACTCCTATTTATAAGGTCCAGAGAGTTAGTTTAGTTTTTGTGACGAATTTTTGGTAAATTCCGTAGATGTTGTTGCTACGTGCAAAGCACGTGTTGGTGATTACGCAAACTGTAGCATAGTTTTTATTTTTATAAAATCCTACCTAATTATAACCGTTATTTTATCTGCCAGTGCGACTAAAAAACAGAGCAAGCATTAGGTACCTACGTAGAAATTGGTGTGTTAGAGTAAAATCTATTTCATCTTAATGACATTAACCTTTAACTTATAGCTACTAATATTAATGGTTAAAAAAATAAGACTGTAATGTTATGGTAGTTAGTTATCTACTGTTAACTGTGAAATACGACCAAGTCGTCAAAACGATAGAGTTGCAACATTTCGTGCGAAACGCGAATATTATTGACAATAAAGTTTTATTTGTCGCCATTTTCGTTTATCTTCAAATCACGTCATCACATATAACATTTCAGTAAGACTATAGTATTGAATACCCCACTTTTATTGACCTAGAGCTTTCACTTGCGACTTCTCAAGGACTATGGTTAGCGAAATTATTTAGTGCTAAATAACGCCTGCGGTTTCGCCTGGGGAAAATTTGTTTAAAAATATGTAAGTATTAGATTCATTCTAACAGAACCTACAATGGGGATAGATGCGAACTATCTGTGTGCCAAGTTTCAGCTTAATCCGTGCAACAACGGTTAGAGCGTGAAGGAATTACAAACATCTAAATATCTTCAAAAACCGACTTCATAATATTAGTACCTAGGTAGTATTCGTTTGCTACTAATGGTCACTTTTCTTTTCTCTAATTGAAGTATTTTCGAGAGGTATAAGAACAAATCGTAATACATGAACTTGAATGGTTATCTGTCTCTGTATCTGTCGCCACAAAAACTAAATGGAGCATCGGAATACAAAGTAAGAAGCTCTCAGCAAAACGTTGAACAATAAAACCTCCAAGGGCGATCAGCGGGGTATAGTTAGTTTATATTTCTTACAAACTTGAATTGCGTTTCGCTTTAGCTACTGGAATTTAATGGCGCGGCGACGTTTAGTATTTTACATGAGAAACAAAATGTAGCAAGTTTAAAGTGTAATAACTATTATTATTATTATTAGAGTCATTATACGGCCCATTAGATGTTAGAGTCCCACTACTGAGCTCTGGTCTCTGTTTATTACTGAGGCGGCCTAGATCACACTCACTATGTTATAAGACCTAATTAAAGGTCTCTATCTGACTACGCCACAAGTGCAATAATGTTTTTCTAGAGTATGAAGTTTCTTGATAAGCTATACTGATAAAACAACTCGACGAATTTCAACATATTATATGGTAATTAAATTCGTGTCTAGTGATAGTGACTAGGCTATTTCAGCAGATCCACAGTACTGTTTTTCTTTATTATTAATCATGTATTCACTGGCGTCGACAACCCTACAGTTTCAGTTTGAATTCGAGTAACGTCTGATTCAAGCACCGCTCGTAAAGATCACTCCTTCAGAATACAAATATTCCTTCTCATTCACGCCTCGTCATGCAAATCGTGGAGATAATTCATGTTATATGTAACGTATGGGATCTTTACAGCCTTCTGTTGTGGTGAGTTAATTATTATGGTGAGATATTGAAGAGTGAATTTAGGCGTGGATATACTTGATTTTTTCTGCAGGATTCACTTTTTTACCATTATTAGTACAATAAAAAAAATATAATAATATGTTAATCTACTCAATACTATGCAGCGGCACATGTTTTCTAGATATTGAAAATACAATTTTAAATATTTTGAATAAATATGTAATGCGACCTCTGTTTTTTCTACTTTTACGAGGTTTTCTTCTAAATTACTGATCTGATTTTTGTGATTGCCATCATATTCGGCCTTGGTGTGTATATTTGGATAAAATAAAAGAACTAATAGCTTACTAAAATATATTTTATATACATTACATCAAAATTACAATTAAAATACTCAAATTAGAATAATTATCGTAAAATTTATTTATATGTATAATAATGACAATACGTAACTTAGTTATAACTTAATGAATTACAACTGAGTTATTTTAATTTCCTTACCGTAATATAAATTTATTATTTACAAAGATTTTTATTTTTAATTTTGGCAAAAAATACTTTGATATAAACATAATTATAGTTATTATACTTAAATACGGAATAAGGAATTTTTGACAGTAAAATGTTTTTACGCTCGAATGAACTAATCTCAAGATTAACTTTAAACAAAGAGTAAATTAGAGTCTACTTCTTGCTTACTTTCTGTTTTTAATACTGAATCTTACTAAACCAAAGATAAGACAACGATTAAATTTAATCACAGTTTATTAAGGGGGATACATTATAGTGCATTAATAAAATATTTAGGGCGGGTGCAAAGGTCCATAATTCGCATCAGGAATCATATTTTCCCTTTCCTCTATATCAAACCACCTTTACGAAACGGGAGTAGATTCAAATAATTTACGTGCATAAGTATACGATTGATACCTATATGAATAAATGAAATTGAATTTTGAATTTTATTCTGAATTCTGTAAGCCTGGCGCAGACGTCCAGAATTTGTGAGATTCTGAATTAACACTGACAGTAGGGGACAACGGGGTAGAACGATACAAGGGTAAATTGAGCCAACGCAAACATTTTCATAACAGAAAAAGACTTACTCCTTCAACCCCGCTCTCCCCAACTAAAAAACAGAATCTGAAAATTCCCGACGTTTGAGCCTACCCTTAATTAAATGAAAGGATATAATACAAGTTGTACAACATAATAGATACGTTGGATTAATTTTGATTAGATACACGTTCAACCTACTCGTTATTCATAAGATTAAATAAGGATTAAATAGTAGGGACGAATTTGAAAGGGCCTTATATGTTGAAAGACTTACGAATAGAGATATCTGAATGGGTAAGTAAGTACCCAACCTATATTGTACCCACATAATTATTTTCCTCGCGATAGATACTCTCGTACTTACCTACCTAATTATTTTCCTTTAGATTTGGGTCAAGGTTAAAAAGTAATGTTACACAAATTTCCTTGATTCGAGATTTTCTTTAATTTTATAAATGCTATTTTTGTAAAATAATAATGTTATTACGTAATAAATTTTGACACAAACTATGATAAATATTAAAATTGATTAATTATACAATTTCAAATAAAAAATTGAGGCGCAATATTCCTACGCAAAGGTATGTATGTATAGTGCGTAAATTATTTACATATTTAAGTTTTTTATGTTACGAAATAATATTATTACTAACTAAAAGTTTACTTTTTTTAGAAAATGTCACGGATTCCTTACAGATGGCGCCAAGAAACATAACTTATATTGCCAGTGCATTTTAGTTTAAGTAATTAGTACCTTAGTGTGGATTTCGAGTCAAATTTTAGTTATTTTAGTTTCGAAAGTAGCACCATACATGAACTTTCTCAAAGGCGAATAGATTTTATACTCAGACCAAAAAAGTATATAATATAGACTCAGTCTTCAAAACAAAAACTAAAAAGTAAGAAAAACTTTTTCTTTTTTTACGATCTGACAAAACGTCACAGAGCACAGGCGGCCGAGAAATGTACTAGCTATCGTTATCATTTGTCACTTACGTTGTTTTTTTCGACTACGCTTTTTTGTTCCGAAGGCGGAGTCTATGTATTTTTTGGTCTGAGTTTCTATATTTAACTTTACAATTTCTTATTTATTAAGATTAAATTACATAGGATAAAGATAGATAGATATGAAGAGAAAGATATACTAAGGGTATAGATAGGCTAGGATAGAATAGTATTGATAAGGTTAAACTTACAAATAAGATATATAACTATTTACTTTGATTACTCGATTGGTAGGTAATAGTATTAATTTGTACAGACAACATAGAAACGTTGTTGAGCAAATATATTAACTAGATAGATAAAATTAATCGAACACGTTTCATATATGTATGAAACCAATAAAATAATGTGAATAGGAAATATATATGAACTAGTCAAGTGAATAGGAAATAATGGTCAACCGGTCTGTGACCACCTTTTTGATGCTTTATTAAACGACTCGTATGGACATTTGAAGCCTAGTAACTGACCATAGAAGGGCTGCTTTAAGTCAGCGCGGCGTCGGCAGTTTCAAGCAGTAGCGCGGGGTAAGACGGTATACGAGCAACTTGAAGCAGTCGGTTCATACAACCACCCACAACTGTTTCAAACTTCCAGCAGTGCCAGCTTGAAGCAGTTTGTCTCAGACCGGCTTGACATACACGAAGCAGCTTGAAGCAGTCTTCTCATACAAATACACACCGACTACTTCATCTGCCTACAGCGATAACTTGAAACAGTCCGTCTATAGCCAGCCTAAGTACCTACTGTTCTTCTTTTCTCTTCTTTACCAATAAAGTATCCGACCTTCGATTACCTCTGGTTTCTGTCCATAGGACTGTCTCTCTAGACAAACGCCCTTTCTACTGGCTTTCACGTTAGGAATGACGTTGGGTGCGGAAAAGGATGACGTCACTTTATCGCACGTTAATTTCCATACATTCAAAGGTTTGGCGTCGACGTCAACAGGAAAAGCATTGTCTGGAAAGTCTGTTCATCTTATCTGTCGTCATTTATTGTATATTTAGGTTTCTTCATTGTCCTTTTTACCTTTAAAGCGAAGTTACATGACGTAAAATTGAATGACTAACAGCATTGTCCATCAGTCAATCTTGGGTGAATATGAGGAAGGCAATTTTAGGTGTTACAAAACAAAAAATAAAATTTGGTCCGTCACTTCCACTTAGACACTTCAACTACACGTTAGTAATAGTCAATCTCCTTGGACTTCTGGGTCTGTTGAGGTTATTCCCTGACCCTCTAACGTGGACCTGGATGCAGCCTGCTGGCATGTCGACAGCTGAGTGGAGACTGGCTGCTCTGGAGGTCCTGGGGGAAGGACCGTAGACTCGTAAATCCACAGCACTGTGGAGGCTAGCGGCCCTAGATGAACGTGGGGTAGCGTGATGGATCTCTGAAGGTGGTACCAAGGCGGGGATGTCGGCTGCAGACCTGGACCGACGCGGTGGGCTTTCAGGGATCAACGCCATGCTGCCTACGAAGACGGAGTTCTGGAAAGAGAAGATATAAGTGGAACAAGAGAAGATACAAATCATGCAAAGATTGCCCTGAAAAAGTAAGTAGTTTTTTAGTAGTAATAAAAGAACTATGGAGAAAGCTAGATATAATATACAATTTTGTTAAGCGTTAAAATGGTTACATGAGTTATTGTGTCTGTCATGATTTCGAAATATAACCCTAATAATTGTAACGTAATTTAGTTTTTCCATATCAATATAAATATCTTTAAGCATTCAATAACTCTATTGCATTATAGTCATGTAAGATATCTAGTACAGTGGCTCTACAAATCATTGTATCATCTTGGTTCAAGATTCAAACAGATATTTTAATACACAATAAATAAGTTACGGAAATCTGAATGTGTAAGCATTTTATGTATTTGTATTCAGACGTGAGATAACCTAACTTTCCTCATGTTAAATTGTACGTAGTTATTCTATTTTGACTGTGGAATTCCTATTTATTCTGTCGCGTAAATTGTAACATTGGAGGCTTTACTCAACCTAATAAAGAAGAATGTAGGCATTTCTCGTCACAAATACTTTCGGCATAGCTTTATATAATCGTAATTTATATTACATCTTTATTTATTCTTTGATGTAAGTTTAGAACTGAGCTAAGATACCTAAAATTATAATGATAGTTTATTTTAAAATGGGTATTTTTAAGGTGCTGTAATGATTTAAACCAAAATTAAAAATTTGAATTTTTTTAAGGAAGAGAATCGATTTATACGGTTTCAAATCCAGAAGTTTTCAGTTTTACGCTTTAAATAAACGTGATTACCTACCTACATGTCAAGGTGTGTGGAGTGCCTAAAACAAATAATAAAATAATATTGGAGAAGTCTACGCTTGCTTTTATTTATTTAATTAATAGTATCCATGTCAAGCTCGGCGCCATCTGGCGACGACAGCTAGAATATATGACACTTTTTATATCCATAAAGGCTTCCTATACCATTTAAAAATATACATTTAAGTTAGCAACTGACCCGTTAAAATGTTATTAAACGCGCTAATGATAGGCGCTTAAAATGATAAAACGTGTGTTTAAAGCGCGATTTACTGGCGTTTTTATCTATAACGTATCGTGTACTAAGGCTTTCAATTGCAGTATTTCGTGTACTTGCCTTTGCATAGTTCTTTTGCAGCTCTCTGCGTTTGGCTACAGTGCCTACGGCGCAGTTAAAATAAAGCGATCTATCAAGTTCTTACTCGTTGTACCTACTCTGTAAAATCCTATTGCAATGCTGAATCCGTTCAACATAATATTGTTATCACATTATATTGTAACAGGTAACAATAATCGACCTACAATTCAATACAATAAAAAGTTATTTTGTACCGAACGTATAAACAAAAGAAACAACGCAGTGCGTTACGGTGACCTAATTGGCGAACAAGTGTCATTTCCCGGGAGTATACTCGATAGGGTTGCCAGATAGGCTTAGCCATTCCCGGACAACTAACAAACTAACATAGTCGAGTCGGACTGTCAGTAATAAATATAGTGAGGATATAACTACACCTCTATAATGTTTTTAAATTGTAACATCTTTATTTATACTTTGTTGTATTGATATTTACTTTGATGTATATGCCTCTATATTATCTCGTACATCTCTAGCCATCATATTCAAAGAAATTTGATGAAAGAGATCACTTTTAGCGATAAGGCACTTGGAGAAAACGCTGCGTTCTTCAACACAGTGAAAACTACAGCAAAAGGCAACAATTTTCCATACCTAACTGTAAAATTTACTATTTTTTAATAAAGAATTTGTATTTGTATTTTACATACACAATTTTTCCATAAACATGATCACATTTTATGACTCTTAATTAATATGGTGTAAATTAAAGCGTTCAGGAGTTCTTGTATCGTATTATTCTATTGTTCTCCGTGTGTAAACCCTACAGTACTCCCTAATTACCTGTCGGGGCCGATGTGGCGCGTAACCGCAGGGTTGGTAGGACGGGAACGACGCGCCGCAGTCGTACGACACGCAGCCGCGGGACAACGATGCGCGGTGCTGGGACAAAATAACACAGGTTACGCTAAGTGGGACAAAATAACACAGGTTACGCTGAGTGGGACAAAATAACACAGATGAAGCTGGGTGGGACAAAATAACGCAGTTTAAGCTGGCTTTACGTACCGGCTAGCGTAAAGTGCGTTTTAGAGAATGATAGTACAGACTATATCGCGTTTTTATTTTCACAAGCCCTGACTATCCCACTGCTGGGCTCGGGCTCCTCTCACAAGAGGAGTACAGGCTATAGTCCACTAAAATTCGCACTTATATACTACACATTTCTGTAGGATAGACATAGCATAATCAAAAACTGCCATCGAAATTCCTTAAACGTAGCGACGTCTTTCCGACATGTCTTGACGTAGTCGTATCGTAGCATGTAAGGATCGATCCTCAGAGCTAAGTAGAGCGTCATGAAACGTAATGGCATTACCCTTCATTTATTATTTAAAGAACATTAACATTTGATTGAAATTTTCATCAAACTCACAAATTATTCGAAATTCAATTTGGTCTTTACTGGCACCGGATTAGGGTAAAGGGTTAGGACTTATACTTCACTGAGTGAGTAATGTAGTCTGTGGCAATCTTTAAATTACATCTTCTCGATGAATTGTTATGATCATGATGATTATATTGACGAGAATACATCTTTTTTGATACCATACAGGGACAATCCCAAAAACTTAATGATAACAAATTCAGTGGTTATAGTTTAATGTAGTTTCGAATCTATCGACTACATCCAAAATTAAATTATACCATTGGATTACTAAGGATCAAAGAATCAATTACAATAAGCGAGAACAGTGAAAAATCGCGCGCGGTGGAAGCGTCGCCATTTTGAGGTTATTTTACGACGTAACTACATTAATAAAAATATGTTATTTAAATAAATATAACCTGTAACATAAACGTATACATGTACAACACACAGCTGTTTATGATACAGCTATACTCATTTATTTTTATTAGCGTTAATGATGATAAATGATAAACTCACATGTGGTGGCACTGTTACTGAGTTCTCAGCGAGCGCACAACTTTGTCTATGTTGTTGCTGGAATTTTGGTTGATAAGGCTCCAACATTCTGGAAATTAAGCAATTTGTAATACACTTCAATATAAGACTTGTCTCTTTACGTGAACTCATTCCGAGGAATGTAAAAATAACGCTGGAAATATCACTATGCAGTCTTTTTTTGTTTACATATTTAAAAGTTATAAAAATCATATAAGTATAAGTATTTATTGAGAAATATTTCGTTGCCACTATACCATACCAATACCAATACTATATCTAACTATAAGTGACCCTTAAGACTAGGCTCGCACAGGACAGGCACAATTTGGCAGTCGCAATATTGTAGGAATTCGTGGCTGCATAAGTGCGTAGGTTCTCATACAACGTCATAATGTTCGTCTGGCAGGCGCAGCCCGACTGCCTAGTGCACGCCTAATCTTAAGCTTTAAATTTTTCGTTTACAAACAAGATAATAATGGGAAACTTGTAAATGTCAATGATCAGTTCGATGACCTTAAAACAGTGCTCACTTACCATCAGACTGATTGACTTAAATAAAATCTCAATTTATTACCCAACTACGCCACAATGAATTTCATGTTTTTCGAGCATATTATATCCATTTCTTTGGCAAGCTCTATAAACTAGACGGCTTGACGGATTTCAATGTTATTTTACCCCCTAATTTTTTAACGGTAAAGTTTATTTTTTTATCAATTAATGATACTATTCAAGTAACTATCTAGGCGAAATGGAACTACGTACAGTTTATAGACGCACCTGATCTTGCCCCACCGGTTGAAGAAGAGTGCGATGGCTGCCACCCACAAGAGGAGCACGAAGGCCACGATCAGCGCTTCCTCAGCACGGACTACCACGCCACTGCCATCTGTTGACAGTTTTGTGAACTTAAGTCTCAAAGACAGAGCCATAGACTGATTTCTGAGCGATGTCTCTATAATCGATTCGATGGTTAACATTTTTTCCTACTCAAAATTGGTCAAAATTTACGTTGCTAACTATGCTTACGGTAAATAATTTGCACGCTGACATTTTGACCTAGTTGCATAAATTGTGCGCTCTTAAGAGTTCAGCCATGCCCAAGAATAATGGAGCTAGCTCGAAATATCAGCGACCAAATATCTGTCGCTACACAAAATATGCAATGTTCGCAATGACTTATTCATTCATATTACCTGGTCTTCCAAGATCGATCATGGACAGATTAGTTCTCAGAGTGGATGCAGGATGCAGTTGTGGGGAAGATGGGTGCAGTCGTAGGACCACCTCAGCTGGTGGACCTCCTGTCGCGCCACTCCATTCTGGGTAATCAAACACAGTTCATTATGATGACGTCACAAATCCTGCTTCTGTGAAGCTAGTTGAAGTTAAGTTTCAGTTCATCATTCATGGATTGAAGTTGCTTTTTGAAGTTGCCTGCAGTGACTAATTGTAGCGGTCTGTATAAGGTCAAATAAGGTCAAAACAAATATTTCCAATGTTAAAAATTAAATGATTTCCATATAAATAATATTTCATAGAGATTTTAAAAACCACAAGACTTTAAAGATTTTGAAATCTAATCTTGTGATTAACCATTAATCTTTGGCAGCGTTTATAACTAAAGCATGACTGGGGTTCTTATCTGATATAATTGCATGCGATCTAATTGCTATACACGAAAAGCTTTAAAGCGATTGATTTATACAATTGTACACTCCGTCTGTTTACAAGCTGTTGGTAGTGGCACCTTAAATCAGTCTCTAAACGGCCAGACTTAGTTACCCCAAACGTAGGTTAGTATATTGCCTCAACCCATTAACGGCCTATAACTGAGTACGGATATATTTTCACAACTTAGGAGGCCTAGAATTATACTCCGCAATGCTGCCCCAGTATGGATTGGCTTAGGATTAGTGGCCAACCTAAGAGTGGGAAATTTTATGCCCCAAAGGCCTTCGACACGTCTTGATTACTGTCATCTTCATAAACGGGGCCGACTGCTTAGCATGCCCTCTGAAGCACGGAAACAGTAATGAAAAAATTTCCACTAGCGATCACCAAGAAATATTTGCCGGTAACCCATCCACTTTCTAATCGTGCCCGTGGTTGCTTAACTTTGCTAATCATATCGACGCAATCCACCGGACTAAAAAGCGCTTCAATTAGTATTATCTAAATTATAATCCCGTTATATATCTACATGATATCCCGTTATATATCTACATGATATCCCGTTATATATCTACATTATATCTCGTTATATATCTACATGATTTTACCACTCTCACCGGCGGAGATACGGGAGGTAGGATTGTTTGTCTTGCGAGACTTCTCTGATGAAGACGAAGAGGCCTCGGGCTGATCTGTAGCGGCGTTTTCTGGAACAAAAAAACATCTTTAATTGGAAATGTTTCCATATACCCTTACAAGACAGCGTTATGTGTGTTATCATACTCAGAAAACAAGCTTTCTGCCTTTATTTTTCTAACGTTATTAAAATTTCCGATGTCTTTTTATTTCATAATTTGCGAGTGAAGGTTTGCGACGTATGCGATTTCTTTTTTTACATATTTTGTGATGAAACGAAATACAACCTCTACCACTGATAATAAGCGTATGTACCTACACTCCAGGTAAGCCAGTATCTATAGCCGTCATATTATATAAAAGTTCATCGACTTTTTAGTTCACTTTTTTGAATTTGCTTTTTTTTTTTGTTTAAGTATTATTTTGCATATTGTAGGTAACTAAATTACTCGTTTCTAAGGATAGCTGATGACTGAATTGACAAGCCACTAGTCAGGTGATGTGTGGTGACGAGGTGATCAGGTGACAGTCATCAGCATTCATCCATGGAAATCCGAAATACATCATAAAAATATCATTTATACATTGTTGACCAAAAACCAGATTGAAAGAACACGATGAATCCATTGGTGTAAAAGTTCGTGTTATAATGCTATCTTCGTTCATACTTGTAATGGAAATCGTTATTTGGTGATATTAAAACGTCCTTGTGACATTGCACGGCCTGGCAATACGATATAGGTGAGAAATAAGCCACATAACCCCACTCGTGTTCGAAATTGACACGAAGTTGTCCATTCGATTAGACGTAATAGTTTCGACCGCGCCGCTATGACTGACTGCTCCTAGGGTTAAAATACAGGGTGATAGCGAGAAACAAAGTCTAAATTAATTGTGTTACCTACTAACATTTGTATACAAATTATCGAATTTTAGTAGTAAAAAATACTAAATTGTCAAAAAAGTGTAAAATTTGTGTAAATTACGTAATTTATTTTAAACTAATTTATGAAATAAGCTAAAACGCACGTTACTACACTAAGTTTGATACATAAACACGTCAGATAGAAAGCTCCGTTGTCAGCGAGTTTATGACGTCACTGACATCTGTCATCCAGGGATGTCTAAAAATAATAATAGTTTGACAAAATAAATTTGACTATCAAATATCATCGCAGAACGGGTAGGTAACTATTGATTGTTTTTCTTTTTTTGGAAAACGTCTATTGTATAATTGTTATTATTATTTTTTAAAAAGATGTGCGGGAGTTTTTTTCCCCGCTTCTTCAGATTTAAGAAATGTCGTTCATAAGTGTTTCTTTGATACCTATATTTTATGAATAATGATTTTGAATGTGAATACCCACGCGCTCTGCTATTTTTTAATTTCGATTTAGCGATTAGCGATTATTAATTTAGCATTACTGATAATCGCTTCCGCTTCTACATTAGACCCGCCTGTATTTGACTCTCCTCTAAATGACAGTGAAACTAATTTGTAGCCGTATTACATTGACTTGCTTTGTTGGCGACTGTCCACGATATTGGGCCGTATGGAATACCTTACAGGCACGAAATGGTGAAACGTACATTGAATGTTTTATGTAAGTTTTTACCGAACTATGTAAGGAGGATAATGTTTTTTGAGAGTATGTATGTATGTATGTCCATTTGGTACGCCCTAGAGCCTTAACCGCTTGGCGGATTTAAATTTACTGGGTGTCATTAGATTTGTATTGTCTCTATGGTAAGAANNATTTTTTTATTTTTTTTTATCAATTACTACTAGTTCAGTATCAATACCTTTATATGTTGCCCTAATAGGACTGCAAAGACAAGAAAATCTTAACATAACAAACATTTGATAATGTATAAAATTATATTGCCTTAAAATTAAAGGACTAAACGTTGGGCATGGAGGTGTAAGTTACAAAGATAAACAAAGTTTTGACGTTGATAAACTCGTAATGTCG
>LGAG01001644.1:232329-265170 GCA_001278395.1 Lerema accius
TCTGGAACTCAATTTACGTGCGACTCAGAAGGAAATGTAAAACGGAATTGCCTCACTTTTGGCAGAAATTCTGATGAAAATGTAATATAGACATTTTTAGGGTTCCGTACCTAAATTGTAAAAACGGAACCCTATTACTAAGCATCCGCTGTCTGTCCATTTGTCTATTTGTCTGTCAGCAGGCTGTATCTCAGGAACCGTGAATACCGTGTTAGCGAGAAAGCTGAAATTTTCACAAAAATGTATTTCCGTTGCCGTTATGACAACAAATACATACTAAAAATAAAGAAATTAAAATATTAAGGGGTTCCCCATACAACAAACGTATTTTTTAAGCAATTTTTTTTATTCGATCTTAATAAACAGGGAGAAACTTGAATGTTTTAAAAAAAAGTAAGTATCTTTTATAAATGATGATACGGAACCCTTCATGTGCGAGTCAGACTCGTACTTGGCTGGTTTTTACTTTTAGTGACCTTGATATTTATAAATTTTTAAATATAAATGCGAAAGTACTTAACTGTCTGTTACCTTTTTATATCTAAACTACTGGACCGATTTTGCTGTAATTTGGTGAGCGGGTAGTTCTAATATAGAGAAAGGACATAGGTTATAATTTATCTCGATTAGACAATCCCTTGTTATGACTTGAGACGTTTGAGCGCCTGACGAATAATGTCTAGCAATACACCAAGTACTACCGCCAGGATTGATAACAAAAAATACTTTTGAAACCTATTTTCAAGTTTTTCTCAAAGCGAAGTAAGGGTGGATTGCCAATGGTACTTAGGTACCTATACTTATATATTTATAGTTTAGGTAAATAGTTTAAATTGTGTATTGTTAGCTCTTGTATTTTATCGTCTCTTCATCCCTAAGAGAGATGAGGGTGTGAAAAAAGAGACGGAAAAATACTCCTCAGTAAGACATCAGCGATTTATATACAGTAACAAAAGGTAGGGTTGGCAAATAAGTGACTGCGGATTTTACTAAGAATAGAAAAAAACGTCAAATTCAAATCATTTAATTCGTTTTACAAACTAATAGCTCACATAACGAATGACAAAAATTTATAATAGATATAAATAAAAATATAAAAAAAATAAGAAAAAATAGTTTATATAATTAGAAGTTCCTAAAGTACTTAATTAGTTGCCCACCAATTTGTAGACCCAGACCTGCAATTCAGTGCTCTTAATAGTTTATTTACTTCTGGAAAATCAACTGCGCCTATATTAAGTTGAATGTATTTCCCCTAAAATCAAAATTCCAGGGTTTGTTTTTTAAAAGAAATCCATTCCATTCAAAACCCAAACTACTTCTAACTTCAAAAAATTTTTGCAAAAAAAAATTTGAAATATTTTTTACAAATTAATCTGCTGACTGTACAAATAAAAATTCTGTATCTACCGTTATAGTTCAAGTTGACGAAAGTTTCGTAACAAGCGAAGAATTCAAGTTATCGAACTACCCTCAACCGCCAGGTCTCCTTACACTTTGAAATGCGCTGGACTTTTTAACTCCTTTGTTACTTTCTCTTTACTAACGAGACATTTTTCAAATTTATCTTAAGTTTACTAACTAGTTAGGTTTATAAACTTTTTTAGGGTATACGAGAGGTCAAGTCTAGATTATATTCTAGTTTTCGTGGGCGACCTAAAATCCCCTAATTAACTACCACAACTTCATTAATGTCAGTATTAGCGACTGTTTCAGCACGTGCATTAATTATCACGCTAAGGACAAGACTCAATGCGGTAACATCTCTTGACATGTTACAAAATCGACACCCGATTTCTCTAATTAGGTATAGCATTAATAACGGTATTGAAAATTAACGTATTAAAATATTGGTCAGCTACTTAATATTCCTAGGGCGTTAATTAACGCGCTAAGGTACAATTGCAGCCATAACATTAGAATAACCATTATTAGAGTTCCGTTTATTCGTCAAAAAATAAAAGCCGTGTTTAAAAGTAGATTTATTTATGACATGCTGGCGTTTAAGAAAAGTAATAGATTATTATAATTAATTTCTTTCTTTTTCTGACGTAAAACTGAAAGTCGAGCACAAAACGAATTTGTTATTCCGTCGTGATATATCTTATGCTTTTGTACTTTTTTTTTGAAACTCTAGAGGAATTAAGAAGACGAACATAGTGGAGGCGTAGGCGGAAGCGGAGGCGGATATGTTCAGGGAAAAAATACCTGAAATATAAAAAAAATAATTTAAGGTTGTACTCATCCAAGTTCCATAGGGTAACAACGAATCTATAGTTTTAACTTTTAAATTTTTTCTTTATAGACTTTTTCAATAGCTAGATTTAACTTAATTTAATTTAGTATTATGGCATCTCGTAATTTAATATTAAATTTAATTGATTTATTACTTTACTTTTTGTCATTTTGGTTTCCTTGCCGATGGTTTGGTGGCCGGGAATCGAACCTGGGATGCCTTACTTATCTGGCATACTAATTACAAACTAGACCAGAGGTCTTTTGAACTTTGCAGTACCGCGCCACCTTACTATGTTCACACCCTAATCGTTGTAGAACAAAGTACTTAAAAAGTGTTGTTATGAAATATGCCTTTTGTAATTCATTCTCTCGTTTTTTGGATTTTCCTTGCTCTTTACTTATCTATTTACTTTGTACTGAGATTAATTCAGTTGAGGAAAAATTTTATCCAATTAAAATTCTTCGAAGTGAAAAATGGGCTAAGTTGATTACTAACCTAGTGGACTAGGTTCTCCTACCATTATGAGAGATTAAGTTAGCTATTATGTGAACTATAAGATTTCACATATTATTAGCAGCATTGTAGGTGTTATTAATTAAAATACTATTTTAACTATGATCGATTGCTTAGGATCGATGCAAATCACCAAGCTATGAGTAGGAACTACTCCAAAATTTACCCACGTGTTTTCATGTTACATCAAATGATAGGGGCCTTGGGAAATTATCATTAAAATGTGTTTCCATATAAAATAGCCCTTTAATTAATGAGTTCATACTTTTTCCAGGTTTCATTTGTCAATTCGGGCCCCAGGAGACTGTTTTAGACATTATAAAACATAGCAGTAGGTTGGGACTCGCCTTTTATTACCCAACATGATCTATATGTTAATAAGGTAAGGTGGGGAAAGACTAACACACGGGGCATGACTAACACTGTCTATTATCTTGATACTGTACAGCTTAAATACGAAATTCTTCCAGTCTGTAAGATAGAACAAACGTAAATGTTCTCGGCTAAAACACACACATGTCGTTTCTTCAAGTGCATTTCGAGATTACAGTGTTAGTCTTGCCACGTGTGTTAGTCTTACCCCACCTTACCTTACGTATATTTTTCTAATTTTTTATACAGTTTTACGAATAATGTAGGCACGTACGAATTTGAGATTGCACTTGTGTTAAATTTATACGGCGAGTAAGTGTTCAAATCTAAATTTTGCTTAAAATATTTGCTACAAATAAGACTTCTGTTTAAAGCAACACTTACAAAATCTGAATCAAATCAAACTTCAAATTCTGAATTTTCAGTTGTGGAGAGCAGGATTGAAAGAGTCAGAGTTGAGTTTATTTTTTTTAAGGAAATATTCGCGTCGGCATAATTTACCCCTGCATCTTTTTACCCCACTCTTCCCTACTGTCAGTGATAATTCAGTTTTTCAAATTCCGAACGTCTGCGCTCATTATTATATTGCGTATCTGATTCCTGATACTAATTCCGGGCGTTTGCGCCCTGATACCAACTCTGTCTTATATCATTACCTCCTATTTGACCCCCGCAATCATCAATAAGTGACGATAGATTGATACCAATTCTACCATGTGGGGCAGTAACAGCCGAAACCTATGTCTAATGAAACGGCCAAATTGACAGCCATTCGTAAGACAGACCAATTTGGGCTTCGTATCTATGTGATAAGGGAAAACTGACAAATGTCGCCTAATTTTTTTGTGATACGACCATTTTTCGTATATGTCATTGATTGACTAAGATTTGTCATTTGTATTCACGTACAACATACAGCCGTGTCCATGGTGTCATGGCTTTATACCTATTAAGGTAAATTCTCAGACATCGATAGTATAAAATATCTCTGACTAACATGATTGATGTTCAAAATTGTTAAAAAAAAGCTTAAAGGTCCGATTATTGTTCCAATTTTTAAATCGATTTTTGACCAAGACTATTGAATAAGACTTTTTTGTTTACCACAATAGTATTTGAAATTTATCTGAGATAGCTTCCTGGCAGTGTTTTGGGAAAGCTCGTGTCATCAATCCTGGTTAGGAGACCAACTTAATCGATCACTGGCTGGCAAGCAAAGCTCTCCTGGGCTTAGCTGGGTGTCTTGATAAAAATCACCATAAAATTCAATTTGCCTCTGATATACATTACTGCATTTTCTATTTGAATTTAATTTCCAAGTCATAAAACCAACACTAAAGTTTTACGCATACAACATTTCAAATCTAAAATTCGTCGCGAAACAATTAAAAATTTAAAGGCCACTTCAACAAACAAGTAAGTAAGAAAGTTATTTAATAAAACCTTGTAAAAATAGTGTTATAGTCAGTAATAAATAAACAATATAACTTAAAGAAAATATACCTATTTTTCCAGTGGAAATGCTTCATGTTTTATCTCAGAGTGAAGGATAATACGAGCTTTCACACTAGACGCTTAAGACCGTTTATTCAACTTGAATTTCTCTCGTATAAAACAACTTAAAGAACGTTTTAAAGTCATATTTATTTTCCTGGTTCTTGGTAAAATAAACGTTGCACGGTTTTATCATCACTTATGTCATTCACGACCTTGTTTTCTTGTGTAGCGTCTCTTTAATATTGTCGGTGTTTTTTGATAAAAACAATCTGCAGTGATAATTGTATTTAAACTATAGATATGTGACTTGGTCAGTAAACAATTGAAAGAGTTTTGCTCTACATTACATGCGTCCTTATCGTCTTTAGCGAAATTTATTTGCCGTCTCGCTCGTACAAAAAAGAAAAAGACGACCAAATTCACTGATACTGAACTAGTGTCCTCTAGTACAGTAACTATGATGCAAACCTCCTAATATTAATCTAATATTATTCATAATATCTTATATGTGTATACGCCCTTAACGTCATTGGGGCATCGTATTTGTTTCTGTTGGCTTTGACATCAGTACAATACGCCGCAAACTCGCTAACAAAGCCCAACTAAAGTTGTTAAATCGTAATAGCACTTAAATGTCCCAAGAGGAAAGTTAAACTTAAAGTTACCTCTGGTTGAGCGGTAAAATAACACAATTAACTCGGAACAAAAGTATCAAGTTTAGATGTACGGGAAGAACTACGACTTAGTCCTCATTACACGAGGAATTGTGCTGGACGAGTAGTAATTAAGTAGTTGTCCTCGTATTTAGCACTGCAAATGTACTAGCGAAACTAGAACCGAGCCATACTGCAATTTTTCCAATCTTCCTTGACCTACCATAATTATGCTATTTTAGTCATTAAAAAAAAGTGTAGATGACATTATTCAGAGAATTTTTTTTAAGTCTAAATGGCATAAATGTGGCTTGATTCTGCTGTCCGGGAATATATTATGTTTAGCTTTATTGTCTAGGGGAAAGTACCCTTAAGAAACCCTAAGGGGTTATAAATTAACTAATATTTAATATTTACATTGACTGCATATTAATTAATAACCTTTATCAAACCAATAGCGTAACGTCAGGCAACTTTTACGGAAAGCGATACGACAGAGTAACGACATTGCAACGACTCGATATCGAATGTCTCCGTGCAGTATGCGTAACTCAACGTATAGCGGCTCAACGTTTATACATTTATAGTATTTTTTATAGAATTGAATTTCTTATGAGCAATTTTGTGTGTTAGGTTTAATTTAAGTAAAGTGTAATTTTTGTTTATGACGAATCATCGCGAAAGAAATGTGTAAATGTGTGAGTTTGACGACAGTGGGTTTCATAGAAAATTCGTAAGTTGCTTCCTCTATCTGTATGTATACAGATACATTCCTTGCTCTATTGGGCGCATAATGTTCTTGTTACAGTTTAAGGACACAATATCACGTGTCACGTAATGAACAACGAACGGTATCTCGACGTGACGTCCTGTGTCACGTCAATTATAAACTGTGACGAGGCAGATAACTCATTTCTCACGTGTCACGTGACGTTTGTTATCATTAATCATACGCGTAGAGTTTGACACTATCCATGTAAACCATATTCTCTGTTTATTTATGATCTATGCTATAAGAATATCGTCATTTATTCAACGTTTTCTTGTCTTATTTAACATACAACAAAAAATATAATTCTTCTTTATTGTATAAAATTGTAGCATTACTGAGCAGCTAAAAGACACCTTAAAGGTTGGCCTGACTTTCAGCTCTCAGCTCTGCTTCTCCATTTAAACTTCAACCATGTTACGCATGTATACTTGAACCAGGTACGCATACGCACATTAAAGAAATATGTACCTATATTAAACATCGTTTACATATAATTGCATTTAATAATGGATACATATTTTTGCATGTGATCATGTATACAAATATCTGAAACTGGTTACAGTGGCTATTTGTGTTTTACAGTTTCAGAGTGGACATTTATTAGAAAATCTGCCCGTGTATACATTTCATTGCACGTGACTGTATCTGCGTTATTCACAAAAATGTAAATGAACCCTTCACGTAGATATTAAATAGACGTAGATAACCAAACTAAAATAACTCCGCTGGCATGACGACACAATCGAATCAAAATGATACCCGTACTGTATAAACTATTGAAGTACGACTATTCGGAGGCGGATCATTAATAAACTATCGACCGTTTATTACCTCGGACAGTGTGTTATCGATCGCGTCCATTTCATGTGGTCACTTTATGTGGAGGTCACTCGAGGTGACGTAGACGATTGACTAAAACCTGGCTACTAAAATATTACGCTAACTAGTAATCATTAATAGAAAAACAAATGACTGCTGAAAATTGGGAGGGACTTTAAAAACGTCTATAGCATATGTCACTCTCACAGCTGAGAAGAAGCCATTTGTGCATTCAATTAACAGCTATGGATGCATAAGATTGGTCAGTCGAGAGTTCAATCGTCCCTAGTAGGTAGCTTAGGCGTCGTTTACCGGGGCGCAAGGTATAAAAAAAGTTATATATCCTGGTGGACATTTACGCCGCTATAATGAGAACATTAAACCTAGCTGACTTACTAACCAGAACAGGAACAGGCCAGAATGTTCATAAAATAACACAAATGGAAGGCAATAACCTATCGAAAGCTAATAACAAATTATTACGTACAGGTCATCTGTATTCTAACTCCAGATACGATCATAGTTTCTAGGATAAGTGCTATTTTATAGACGCAATAAAACGACCCGTGACGATCGAAATAGGTACGCAGGAATTTGTTATTTTTCAAATGAGCTCCGGGCGTTTAACTGTGCTCAATAACGGAATAGATGGAGCATTATATTGTTTTTAACTGACTGCCCCAGAAAAAGAGAAATATTTATCGATACACGCTCTTTAGTACGCTCTACAGCTTATGTAGAAGTATATTTCATTAAAAAAATTAACCTGTAACATAAATATATTCACGTACAACACACAGCCTTGTCCATTGCACAGCTATAGGGTTTTTTGTAAACTCAAATAAAATAGCTTGAAATCTTAACACTATAACTTACCTATCTGTCTCTTAGCGCGTCGTCGTCCGTTAAAGGCACTCCTATTCGCCTGCAAAGCTGCTTTTCGTCTGAACCAATTTTTGCCGTTAACTGAAACAAGATAAGACATCGATTAATATGAATATTTACGCAGAGTAGCTTGCGCTATGAAAACGTGTAGGCGTATTTGCAAAACTTAAAAAGGTATTCCAGTAAAAAAGAGATTTGTATGTTTCGATACTATGCGTTAAAAGGATATCTATCTTCTATCTATCTTCGTTAAGGAACTAATAGTTCACTTAACGAACGTCAAAATTGACAATATAAGTAACATTACAAAAAAATTAAGAAACAGTATGTAATTTACCTACATCATTAGTATAAAAAGTTCCTAAAATTTCGTTAAATAATACATCACGACTTTATGAAACAGATAGATCATACTTAAGCCTACGCAGCATAAATCGATAAAGAGATAAAATAAAATCCTTTGTTGCATTGTCTATCGAGTATTTCCATGCTCTGATTTCATATATCAATTCCCTTTTGTATGTTACCCAACATTTTATGCAGATATCAAATCGATTTGTGCTATGGCATTTTACGAGCTAACTTCGGATTTGTCTTGACAACGTCGCGAACGTTCGATTACATTTTACAACCGGAAGTGATGTCTCCAATGTAATAAAATCTGTTGTCCATAAGTTAAATTGAAGTGGTTGTTTGTTTGAAAATGTAATCCGCATGTAATCCGTTAAATTGTAGTTGTTTTTTTTTAACTTGTCTTATTTAGCACGCAGTTTTACGTAAAAATTGTAACGGAATTCACACATTTTCATGTTATTCACAATTTTCCAGTAATTTTTAGCGATTTAATCATCACGTCAATATCACATTAGGCGTAAAAATTCAGCAGAACCGCTTTTAAAAATGAATGTTTGTTTTAAAAATGAGGCAAGTTAAAAAACGAACTATATACGACTTATCTTTATCATGCAACACCTACCTAGATGTAAGTATTAAAATCTACGCAGTACGCATCAGAGACGTAATGTAGAAATCGGTAGTTCCTTTATTGCTCATTAACCTTTTAAGTCTGACTTAACATTACAATTCTCCTTTAAAACTCATCATTATATGATTTTTTTAGATCCCGTTTTCACTAGGGAACCCGAAAAAATGTATAGTCTTTTTTGCTGATTCATATTTTTTCACATTTTCCGCAATATTAAAATTTAATATATAAATAAAATACACACAAACCTTAAACCGTTTTACTTCTGTGACGGTTATAAAACTTTAGCTGTAACTGCAAATAAAATTAGGTTAATGAGGGACCCGCGAAACGCTACGGCGAGTTAAGACCTCGCAGAATAACTTTTACAACCGGTGGCTCATTGCAAATAGCGCTTTAGAATTACTGGACGTACCAACGCTTGATAATTGGCTTAGTTAGCTATGATTGTTAAAAGTAAGTTTTATGGTTAACTTTATGGGTTAAATTATACCTAACTTACTTACTTATTCACTTAGGTCAGTGGTTCTTAATCTTTTCAATACCGTTACCCCTGTAACGTATGAGGAAAATAGATTTTACCCCGCCTTTAAATGTTATTAAGACAAACAATACATGTAACTTTTTCTGTATTTTTTTACAGTACTAATAATTTGGTCCTTTATTACCCCCGTAAAATCGCTGATTTACCCTTCTGGGGGTAATTATCCCCAGCTTAGAAACCCAGTGTCTATGTCATATTGTAAGATGTTAATAACTTTAGCACAGTTCACAGCACACTAAACAAGATGGTATTCGATATGATATCACGAAAAATCTTTCCCCGCGACATTGCATGGTCTTTATCGTCTACGATAATGATTTGTCGTCTCTTTCGTTGTGTAACTATAAACATTGTTAAACGAAACTTAAAATTTAACTTCTTTATCTGTACAATATCAGACAGCAAGAAAGAAAAAGATTATAATTGGTAGAAATGAAACGTCAGTCATAAGTTACGTCAGTTCGAGAAGTCCCCTACAAACTTTAAATTGTAATAACTTTTGATAGAGTGGACTGATTTAAATAAAATAAAGCCTAAGTAACGCGCTGAGTTAAGGATTAATTATGTATTTCATACATTGTTCCGTCAAATCATCCGTATCGGCGTGATGCACTTTCAAACATAATTATAGACAAACAGAGCCCCACCAAATTTCAATTTTATATATGTATAGACAGATAAGTTAAAACAGGCATAGGTCGTCTAAAAACCTAGTTCAAGTGAAGTTCATTCATCCGTTTGATAAGCCCTTGTAATAAGATCGAATCGTGTAGCGTGACAGCATAGCGAATCCGATTTGATTAATTAACTAGTTGGTTGCATTTATATGGCTATGTAGTCTATAAGGAATTTCATAATTAAATAACAAGTTATACTATACGAGTAATCAGACGAATAGAGTGATTATAAATTATTCGTCAACTTCATGCTAGACCTGGTACCTAAACTTTTAAGAGAACGGGAAACCAACCAAATAGCTTTTATTTATTTGGTTGGTTTGTTGGTAAAATAGATAACAAGTCTTTGAAAGTCACTAGACTCCTATGTCAATTAGTTTGATCATATATGCTGTGATAGTGGGATATATACCAATCTGTCTCTCTGCTACTGTCCTTCTAAAATAGACCTTGTGGTGTAATGCAACATAAACTGCGTCTCTTCTGCAGATTCATGTAGTTAAGGTTCAAATTTCTTTGAAACACACCGCATGCACATGTTTTCGCACCGTCTAATTAAGCCGTTGGAAGTGGACAGGCTAATTTAATTCTAACATGAAGCCACGTACGAAGATGGTTACCACACGTTTGACCAAGATTTTGTGATATATTTTTTTAATTTCATCCTCATAAGACTACCTACTAGAATATAGTAGTACTAGTTGTTCTGCAACATATTTTACCTCCTATGATACCTTCGTTTCATAGATTAGGTACTCCGACCTTAAATTTTTATATATTTTTAATAAATTTTCAAAACATTCTTGGTACGATGCCTACCTTGGATTTTTTGGATAATAATATATTTTTGTTAAATATATTTTTTTATGTTATTTAGGTAGTAGATATTATATTTAGTTTAGTTTTGGTATAATATGTTATGTTTATTCATGTATTAGTAATAACGTATTGCAAAATAATAAGGTTAGACTTTTGCTATGACGGTGTTTCAATATTTTTGATAATATTGCTGGTCCTTTGAAGTACCTCGACAAGCCCTATTTACTGAATCAATCCTAAATCATATACATATTTACGTAAAATTTATGTATGTATGAAACAGTTTTCATAATTTTTAAACTCTTTAAATCAGTCAAGTATTATTAGTAAAGATAACCAGTTTTAAAAATCGTGGTTACCCTACAATATTCAGTTGAGACGTTCTCAGTTCTATTTAAGAATTTATACAACCTTTTTCCAGACAAATTTTTTTCAACTTAGACCTTTAATGTGAACTTATTTACAATTCTACATTACTTTCTTTAAATTGCTAACAACGTCAATTTTAATCCCTGAGTAATTTGTATTGTAATACAATATTTACTAAAATTGTCTTCTAAGATTTTTTCATTTTTGAAACGTAATATTTTAAGTTGAAACTTTTGTTTCTTTAATAGAGAGCAGAGTTATTTATCTACTTAGTTTACATATTCATTTAAATTACTTAGTTACCGAAATCAAAGCTAATAAATTCGCTTACACATAGTTAATTTGTTTTGAAATCACCCTTTAATTTGTGCGAGTGATAGAGTAGGGAAAAACAGGAGATAAAAATAAAATCAATCCTAAAAATGGACCAAAAAACCCAACCCTTACTAATAAGTAAATACTAGTTGTATCCTTTGACCTCACTCACGATGATGATTTAAACTCGTTATGACGGTGTTGCTAGGTCACAATTTCTTCGGTTATCAGCAATCTAATCGATTTTTCTCTAATTTACTGCCACACGAAGTTTGCTTTACGTGAATTGTTATGTAGTTGCGTGCGTAAGAGTTGGAAATAGTAATCGCTGCCTCTGTCCAAATTACTTGTTATAACCCGACGTCGAATGGAGTAGCAATCAACGTATTAATCTAGATAGAGGATAGTTAGAATTTGAAAACAGTGATAGCTTAGTGGTTTAAACATTGGTCTTCCGAACGGGAGTTTCTGAATGCGAGCCCCGGCACGTAGGTACCTTTAATTCAAAAAGTAATGTGCGTATTAAAAACTAATTGTGTTACTTGTTTTGTTGCAAGAAAACCTCGTGAGGAAACTCGCACACCTGAGAGTTCTCCATAGAGTTGTCTAAGGTGACAGGAGACCTGACTCCAGCAGTAAGATAATTGTAGGTCGTGATAACATAGAACTTGAAAAAACTAATGAGTAGGATCTTTTTGCAAAACCATTTTTCCGCGGACATTTTCCAGCAAAGTTTAGGTAAAAAGTTAAGATTTTTGTAAAATCAAAAGAGAAACCATATACAAATTTAAGCATTTACCCGCGGATCTAGGAGTATTTTTAAAAATGGGTTGAGCGGAGATATGGTTTCTCTCCCTAATATTTAAAAAATATGAAGGATCACAAGATATAGCGGGCAATACAAATAAACAACTTTTATCGTTCGATCCATTACTATAGCCCAGAAGTTAACGTTAGGGACGATCATAAATATAGCGATCCATATCTAACGGGAAAAAGGGATGGACTATTTGTTATGTTGAAACTATATTGCTAGCTTCAAGACTTTCGACACATTTACGATCAAAATTACTACACTTTAGTATACTTGTAGATATTTACATCTGTCTATATACACTTATTAACTATTATTTTCTCTTCGATTTGGAAAGTAATTTAATATGTATGTATTCTACAAAACATTTTTTATGGTTTTAAGATAGCAAACGAGCTGACAGTGCCAACCCCTGCCGCCCATAAACATTGTAACAAACTTCGAGTAGGACTAAGGCAGGACTGTTAGTTGGTTAGTAGGTCCTGTTAGTAATAGATGTTATTGAGAATATAAGTTGCCGTTAATTCGTTAGTGGGGTGTCAACTAGTTACATCTATGTCATTACTAGCTTTAGTAGCTCATTGTGTTAATTTAAAATTATAGTCTACAACGCTTACTAAGTACGACATTATGTTAAAAGCTTAAAACTAAATTATTATAGTCTTATAGTTTAGGTACTACTAATCGGTACCATTATACCTACATATCAGTGTCAATAAGTATTCAAATGATCATTACGGATTTCCTTCTACATTTGATTCCATTATCCAAAGAACATTATGCTTTTATGGATATTAGACAAAGGTTACACCACCTACATGCGGCTAATGACAGCTGGAAATAGACGGAAAGAAATGTAAAAAGCCTAAAACAATAACTCAATTAGTAGTGACCAATGGTACTACACGAATATTACTCAATGGAGTTAGAAAACTACGTGATACTGCAATATCGTGTAGGGATTCCGTTAATCTAATTCATTACCCTTCCGTAGCAAATCTGTTACAAGTTAATCCGTATAGGAAATATTCGTTTATCAACCAATACTCGTTTTACTCTTATAAGCGATAAAAGTTGTCGTAATTTTTGTTCTACATCTGAATGGTTAAGAGTGGTTAACGGCATACCGCGTTAGGTTTACCTATAAAATTCACAACAATAATGACAACGTGGCTATAGAAACGAAGTTATGCTACAAAAATTAAAATTTGACCTTATTTATTGCTTAAAGCCGTTTATCGTTATATACTTAATATGTTACATATTTATGTAACGATATTACTCACATTACATAATATATTATGTAACGTATACACACGTCACATTACTTTTCAACGGGGCCACAAAATCGTAATTCCAAAGGCCCTGACGTTCGTTTAAATCGAATCTAGGACCAGAATTCAGCATAATAACTGGAACCATACTAGGTTCAAACTCCCCTATACCTTTAATGCTCACGCTTCATAATAATAAATGGATCCATAAACATAGATATAAATCATATGACTGTCTAATTTTAAAAAACAATGTTTAATGTTAAAATAGGTTTTGTATTCTATTTTATTTATATAGTTAATTAAATCATAAATAGTTTTGGCACTTTTTATGCTTATTGTTTGTTATGTTTATCTGTAAATGGTAGTGCATTATCTTAGGCTTTCAACGTGTGTAAAAGACTAGATTGTAATACCAAATTGTAATGTCACAACCGTTGGTAAACTTAAATAAATAACCATTGCGCCAACTGGTCTTTAAAACACATAATAACTTGACAGTCAGACCATATCATTGCAAGGTCAAAGTTAACCGCAAGTGTAAGAGATAACTTTGGGAATACTTCGCGAAGTTTCAAATTCGCAACCGTTACCCGTACGAGGGGTAAAGTTCAAATTCCAACACACAATAGATCAATTCAGAATAACTCTTGCTATTGTTTGTTAAATTCTGTATTGTTATAGTTTTTATTATATAAAAGTATAAAGTGAGTGACAAGGACTAAATTCATGCTGTCAATTTAATAGTATTACTCAAGCACACTTCCGGACATAAGAAAAGAGTCACGATAAATTTTTTTGACCTTCTATTTTATGTTTCTTTCTATCTATACTAATAATATAAAGCTGAAAAGTTTGTTTGTTAGAACGCACTAATTTCAGGAACTACTGGACCGATTTGAAAAATTCTATTAGTGTAAGATAGTTCATTTATCGAGAAAGGCTATATAACATCACGCTAACATGAATAGATTAGGAGCAGCAATAAAAAAATATTGCGAAAACGGCAAAATTACGCGGGCGGAGCCGCAGGCGATTACTAGATTAAACATCAAAGTGCAATATGACTCGATTCAAATGTCTGTGAGTAGTCCCGAAATTTATATTGTAAAGAAAAAAAGAAAAGAAAGAGAGAAAAAAGTTTATTCAAGGAATAAGCATCGAAAAAAAATAGGTTGCTAAATGTTTCACGTTCTTTAAGAGAGCTGTTAGTTCTAAAGACGAAATAAATAATTAAATTTGAATTTTCATTTCCTATTCCCCTTAAATGCAGATAAAGATATATAAATAGTTATTAAATTCCAAGTTACGGCCGTAATGTTGTTAACCCTAAACCGTGTTTATTATCATTAACGGTCTGCGCTATTTAACTGCCCCGTTATAAATACAAACTGAAAGTGAGAACCCTTATTTTAAATGAGTTAAGTGAAATTTAAAGCGTTGTTTTATTAAGTTACTAAAATAATGTTAGGAATTTATATTTTCAGGTCTAAAAGAAATTCAAATTAAATAACTTATAATTTAAATATATTATGGTAGAATTTCGAATACTGGGAAACCAATAGTTACAATTATTTGGTGTTTAATAATATTTTTTGTATTCTCAACAATGTCTATTTAATATTTTGCGGACTACAGTCAAATAAATAAATAATAATAACAAATAAATAAACGCTAACACACTCATACGCCTGCAGTAGGATTCCCTGTGTCACGGGTGGCATGGACAATACAAATAACACATTACTCACACCCATGACCCGAGAACAAACATTTATCTGTCACATAAATATCTGCCCCGGCCGGGAATCGAACCCGGGACCCCTCGCTTCGCAGGCAGGGTCTTTACCAACTAGGCTATGGGGTCGTCCTGTGACAAGAAAAGTCCTTTTAATTATATTAGTAGCCAAAAAAAGTGGCAAATATCCGAACAAAAGTTTCGGTACCTTGGTAACTCAACGCCTCTTACCGTAGTTATAGTAATCAACTACTTAAATAAATAAATAAGTTAGTAAATGTAATGAAGATTAGATTAGATTTGCGATATTAAGATTATATCGTTCACAACCTTATTGGAGGCATAATAATCCTTGACACAATAATATATTGAAGGTTTCATTATAGAATTCCCTGGCTGTGAAGGCATTTCTCTATTATAAGAAAATGAAGTGGTTTCTTCACAAAAGACGAAATTGTTCGTAGATTTTGAAGTATGCGAAAGGAACTATTATATTTTTATCCGACTGCAGTAGAAGGCTGGTAATGTTTGTGAGCGTATATATGTTTGTTTCTTTACCATGGCCTATAGTTTAAACAGTTCGATGGATTTCAACATTGGAATGTCACTGCAAAATCACTCCATTGCAAAAGTGACTTGCTATATTATTATATTCTTTTAGCATTCGAGTTTTTTGAAAATTATTTATTAGTTACAAGGTATCGGTTAATATTTGACCATAATTCCACCTGATTTAAATTAAAATCAAAAATCATTTACTCACGTAGGTATCAAAGATACACTTATGCACGTAAATTTTTTGAATCTACCCCCAATACACAATGAATTTTAAAAATAAAATTATAAAATAATAATAATAATAAAGATTATTCACTGAATTAACAGTTTCTATTAAATGCGTCTTTTAAACTCTGATTTTGTTTAAAAGATACATAAATTACGGCACGTAATCAAAACATTTAGTAAATGGAGTAATAAGGGCTAAATAATATAAAAATAATATTCATCAATAAAATTAGTTCGGCGTAGGGACGACCAACACCAAAATTAATGGTCTGGGCAACGCATACATTTAAAATGACGCTACGGGCAATTTATTACTGATCGAGCTGTCCTATCACTGGTATCGGTGGCGAAATAAATGACTTCCACGCAATAGATAACCGCTTATTTCGTTTATTTACGAAATAATTAGCACCGACAGTTTATTACTTTAAAATTGTGTATTTTTAAGTTAAAATGGAAGCATTATGACCTGTTCTTTCCTATGTGTCGGTCTTCTACTTTTTATCATACGCTTTAAGGTGATGAATTTCGATTTGTTTTATAATATTTTTCAAGCAAACATAAAACTAATATTAAATCTTTCCTCTTTAATACCCGATTGTGCCAAAAGGAGGGTAATTTAAAAAAATATATTATTATTACCTCTTTGCTTTGGCAAGTCTTATATAACCTAACCATATTCGTATCCATTGTAGGGTTGACAAAGGCTATTTTTTTTATTATAGCCACAGACCAAATTCAAATTCAAAATCATTTATTCATATAGGTATCAAAGATACACTTATGCAAAAAATATATTTATATATTTTTCTATATATAGACGCAGTCTTCGGAACAAAACAGCGTATTAGGGAAAAACAATGACGTTAATAACTAATGATAACGTTTCCCGGTACGTTGCTCGGCAGAAAGTGCTCGGTGACATACGTCACATCATAAAGAGAAAAGAATCGAACTCACTTTTTTAATCTGAACACGAATATTTTTTGGTCTGAGATTATAGCTCCCAATGTTTATTAGTAGTAACGATTACTCTTTATTAATAATAAGTAGAACATCTCTGAACCAAGTTCATAAACACGAAATTAAATTTGCCGTAAAATAAATCATAATTATAGAAGTCTAAAGCAAATAGACAGATTCCCACAAGCCTTTTTTACTTAACCGCTGTTTGCAGGGAATTAAATAGATTCACGTTCCACTCCCACAAGCTTTCGAATGACACGTGAAATGCAGAAATGAGAAATACTTCGAGGTTCATACGAGTCACGGTATATTCAATCTTTGCTGAATATTATTACAGACCACTTCACCGCAGTCCCCTAACTGAATTCGAATTGAATTTGATTCAAATTATGCAAATAAAGACTCCTTTGAATCATTTATTCTTCTTTTCATTTGATTAAAAGGGGCAAAGAAAGAGGCTCAGTTGTATCAATCATGAGCGATCCACTATAGGTAGAAAAAAAGAAAAAATGGTTTATTTTACTGAGTTTACGTTACATTTAGCTTATGTATGTGTGTGTGTATATTATGTGTGCTGCATATGTGTATGTAGGATGTATAAAAAAGACGTATTGAGATTGGTAACATCCTCGTAGCAGTACTAATACAATAACGCAGAATTATGCATGTAATAATTGAATTAGAGTTATCTCAATAATTACAGTTAGGAAGATGTGATTTTTTTCCTGTCCTATCCCATGCAGAGCAATTTTGTTTATAGAAAGATGTTTGTTTATCTTTATTAACCGTTACAATTCAAATGGGACTTTTGATAAAGTTAAGTTATTAAAGATAAAGTAGGTATTAAGTAAAAGATAGGGTAGGTACGTAAAAAATAAGGTATTTAAAGCTTTACTGCTAAATATCTCAACGAGCCAAATACCTCACATTAATTTACTGTTCGTAAACAAAGTTAGAAACAATAACTGGATATAAAACCCATTTTCAGTAACTAGGTAACACAATTTTACACAGCAATTCATGCTTTTAACAATCCCATTGTTCCAATAGGCATTTGTATTTCAAAACCGTTTCATCTGCATTAAGATAAATGGAAAAATGTAGTGTTCATTTCGTTCCGTTTTGAATTAATTTAGAAAAATGCACGCGGTTATTGTTGAAGGCAGGTTTGCTTGGAATATTAGGCTTTATTATTTTCATTTATATAATTAATATGTGTCTGTGTGTCTGTTTTTGACATAGTAGGTTGTAAATCTAGACATGGTCTTTACAGGTCTTTGCTTACTTATACTTGAGAACGTGTTTGTCTTTCATAAAACCGATTATAATGATAACATTTGTCTATCCAGACATTAGGAATTTTCATATCATTCTGATAGGTTAGTAAACAATGTTAAATGATATGCCTAAATGTGAAATTTTTAAATTTCTGATGTCAGTTTGATTTTTACCTCATGAAAAAATGTGTATTTTGATATTTTCGCACAATAACAAATCCTGTGTGTATATTGTAAAACCGAAATTGTGTGATGTATTTATCAAAAGCCATTATCTTAAATTCAATAACAATCCATCTAACTTCAGCGCCCGCCCTACGGCCTCTGAATAATATTGTTATTCCATAATAACAGTATTACATTATTGGTGCGTTTTGGAAGTAAAGGTCGTAAGTACATTGCGTACCCTTAAAAGAATATTTATCATCATCATCTCAACCCATCACTGTCCCACTGCAATATTATTCTAGTAATAGCCCAAGTTGCTTCTATTTAAATAATGCTATTATGGTTGGCTTTAAACCATTTATTTTACCAACAGAATGGTGTAATGTAAAGCAAAGTAGCCATTACAGCTTTGGCGGCGAAAAAAGTATTAACAACATCATTAGTACCGGGATTATTTGAATGAACGTAAATTGCGCTTTACGAGCCATTTCTAAACCCCGTGTAATTAATTTAACTATCAACTAAAAGGGGTTCAATTTTTAATAATAATTAAACGTCTATTGATCTTGTTCCTTACGAGAATCAGTTGAGAAAAACGAAAATTGAATTCTTATTAGAAAGAGATATACTTACAAGGCGAGAACTTGACGTGTTATTTTTCAATACGCCTTTTGTACTTTTTTTCTATTTACACTTTTATATATACAACTAATTTAAGTGTCTGTTTGTAATATTAAAATAACTGCTTTTTACTAAATGCATACGTATGTATACACGGTTAGGTACCTACGTGCTATCTATTTGCTGCCGACTGTACCAAAAGAATATTTTATTTTTATTTTTGTCTGTCTGTCTGTTTGACCCGGTTTATCTCTGAAACAGCTGGTCTGATTTTGACGGGACTTTCACTAGCGGGTAGCTGATGAAATAAGGAGTAACTTAGGCTACTTTTTTTACTTTCGTTTCGGCATAGGTTTCCCGAAGCGAAGCGAGGGCGGGTCATTTAGTTGTTAATAAAACTAGAAATCTATTAATAAGGATTTGTAAGACCTATTAAGCTTCATTATCGTTAAATATTCGCGTCATTTAAAGTATTTCTTCACTATTTAACATCTGTAGAGGATAAATTTTCAGGATACATACTTCCTCCTCTACAATACCATGTAATAATATTAGAAACTTCATAAATTTATAGTTAAACCTTCTCTCGTAAAGTATTGAAGGTCACATATATCAGAGATCGATACATCGCGTCAGAATTAAACATTCAGCAAGACGGTCTTTGGTTTATAGGTATTATGGAAATACAGAGGGACAAAATAACTCTAAATCTATATGCAGTATGGGGTCTTGAGAGTATGGGAAAGATTAATAATTTTGCGTTACAAACAGGGTAATGTTTTGAGCTAATATATTTAATATAGAATGTAGTGTAAAATTACTAATGTCCATTTCTTTGAGACGCTCTATAGACGTAACGGTTTGACACATTTCAACATGAGTCATTATATTTGATCATAGTGTCATTAGCTCTGTCCCCATTATTGAAGTAACATAGGCTATTATGTTAATTTATTACGCTGCCCTGCTCTCGAAAATAAACATTTTAACACTCGAGTAAATAGTTGCTTCTTTTATAATCATGATTTTGATACAAAATAATTTTAATAAAACTAACCCCGTGAAAAAAGCATTAATAATAATAATAAACGCTAACACACTCATATCCCCGCACTACGATTCCCTGTGTCGCGGGTAGCATGGACAACACAAATAACACATCACTAACACACATGACCCGAGAACAAACATTTATCTGTCACATAAATATCTACCCCGGCCGGGAGTCGTACCCGGGACTCCTCGCTTTGCAGGCAGAGTTACCAACAAGGCTACGAGGTCGTTATTAAAATTAATATTCAATTTTCATACGTCAAATTACTTCACCGCTCAATTGATTCGTGTTTCGTTCTAACAAACTGATAGTTGCGTGACAAATGGGCCGCATGAAATATTCCTTTTAGCGTTGCAGACCGGTCGCTTTTAAATATTCCGTTTGTAATGTCATGACATGTTTGTAGTACTAGAAACCAGCTATTACCTAGCTGGTCCATAGGCCATAGTTGACCATAGATTAAATACAGGGGTTCCTGATCTTACTAAGACGTTGCACTTGTAAGTTTCATAATAATAAGTACGTCTTTTCTCAAACATAAAACAGAGTGGTGTATACAATAAACGATTTAAGACTTTTATCATCGCGGACATTAAATATTTTAACTACAACGGGTACTTACAATTTATTTATTTAGTTTAACACCAATATCTCGACTTAGTTGCATACATTATACATCTTATGCTCTTAAAAAAATGTCAAAAGAACGCAAAGATGTTTTGAATGTTCGTTTAACAGTCTACACCAGTCAGAATTAGTACTTGATCAAATTAACCACAATATCATTGATCAGATCAATAGAAACATACTTTCGATATATCGAGAGGTGAAATACCATTTGTAAGCACGCGATGATGAGTGACGTTTAGGTCAAGTTATCAAATATTAAACCGCAATGTTCCTACAGTCGTAGTTTCCACGTACACTGAATAAGTCAATATGGTGTTCGTTAGGTCCTATATTTATTCTGTTCTTATTAAAATTGTGGGTTTGTCATGCAATTTTATCTTGTATAATGTACCTACAAGTATATGTTTCAAAAATAACTTTAAAGAAACAAAGTTGAAGGTTTTTTGCTTAATTTTCTTAAAAACACAGTATGTCAATGTCTCAGACCAAAAAATGTGTAGACTCAGTATTTGAAACAAAAAACGTAGTTGAAAACATAACGTAAATAGCAAACAATAACGTTTCCTTTTACATTGCTTGGCAGACCGTGCTCGGTGATATAGGTCAGATGGTAAAAAAGAAAAAAAAAAATATCTCACTTTTTTGTTCTAAAATCTGAATGTATACCTATTATATTTCGGTCTGAGATCAATATTTATTCTAATAATAATTAGGGAACAGAAACTAAGGTAGCGCGTGCCAAATAACTAATTACACGCTGATTTCCAAGTCTCCGCTGAATTATTATCTTAATTGATCAGTAAACATGTTCAATAGAAGTAAATAGAAGTAAATTGAGCTACGCGGCCATATCAATAATCTTAATAACTAATTAAGTGTTTTCGTATCAATCATCCCAACCATTAGCAGGCTCGTACAATTTGATATTTGGCATGGTCAAAGTTTACAATGAGAGGAAATAAAAATCTTATTTTCGGTCCGATCGTCTATAAATACGACAGACAGAATTAATAATTAACCTTACTAACATATTTTGAAGTTTCAAAAATAGCCATAATTAAAATCTATTTTCTAAAATATTCATATATTAAAATGTCTATGCAATAAATTATGAAGTAGTCTCATGGTAAGGACGCGATCACATTTGATATAAAAATAACTGAAAGAACGAATGTGTCCTCAAACACAGAATAGAGCACGAATGATAAATTACCTCTCATCTTTTGCAACTACCCTTACTCGTTTGTTTACAATACCTGGAAAAGGAGATACTCTATCGTGAATCTACGTAAAAGCCTTTTATTTCATGTTGCTACACACAATACAAGTTCGTTAACAACCGGATTGAATTGAAGCGCTCATAGCCCGGCGGCTTGCGTCGGTACTAAGTGATCAACGAAGTTAAGCAACTGCGGGCGCGTTCGAAAAGTGGATGGGTAACAGATTATAATATGTCCCACGCGACAGTTTTGTCCCACTTTTTGGGATTTAAAAAAATATTTCTGACTTTGATTGTCTCTTGTTTTTTATTCAGACCGGCTTTTTTTCTTTCTTTTTTTACAACCAGATTCAAGCACCTAACGATAGGGTAAATGAAATTTAAAGTTACATTATTTTTATTGAAAAAAAATTTTTGCTATCTATTACGTCGTGTACTCATTAGTGGGCCAATAATGGTTGGAGACCATATTAGATTACACAATTTGTACCTAGGGATCCAATCTACATACCGTTTTAGCCTAGTTCAATATTATTGTCACGTAGCCATTTTCCCTTGCTTAAATATTAAATAGGAGTCGGATGGCATCACGTCTACCTACTAGTGGTTAGAATATATTACATTTGCATGAATATTTGAAATAATAATTGGAATTTGTGTAATCAGTTACGGAGTGATAAATCTGAGTTTTTGTAGGTAGAAAGATATTTTGTAGCACTATATTCATAGCTACATCCTAGGATTCCTAATGTCGTGAGTGCCATGGACGACATTAAAATACACATACGACATAAAATATAGGAATTTAAATTCATGATTCAAATTTCTGAATCGAACCTGTTCTTAAAACGGTGGTCAAATGCAAGATTATAATTATTTTATATTGTCTTAAGAACTAAGGGCTTACTATTCGAACGTATACCTTATTAATAATGTATAAATTACACAAGAAATTAAATTAAAATAAATCACAATTTCATAATTAGATATCATAAAATTGGGTTTCCATTATTATTGGTATCTTCTTTATCAATGTGGCATCCTCTAGGACTATCGTATTGACATGGTTTAAATTAAATAATCAGTCATGTAAATAAAGAATGAATATGAATTGAATACGAACGCATGAATATTCAATAATAAGAATTCAATTCCGTCACAATTGTTTGTCAGCGTTTTCAGATAGTGTTCCAATATTGGTTTAAGTTTTAATAACGGTTTGGTTTGAATTTTCTTGTAGTATTAACATATCATTTTAATCCGTAATTATCTAAATAGGACTAACATCCGTATTAGGCTTAACCAAGCCTGTTCATCAACCATGTCTTTTCTACTGTTGTCTTATTGTCCTAGAACGTACTCGTAGGTTAGGTATCATTATATTATGTATTATATTATGTATGTAAGTAAACGGATTTAACAAGTTCAAGTAGATTATATTTATTCTGACTTAACTATCCGTTTATTAAAGTAATTTGGTTAGAAATTCATAAATTTTGACGGCTAGCAATGAAAATAAGCTTGAGAAGTTTTGCTTAATACTAAGTGAAGATACGCGGCAGCTAAAATGTTTCCCATGTAAGATTTTACAAATGTAGGTACTTACGTTAGGTAAAAAGCTACAAAAAAATACGTCATTTTTAACAAAAGTTATAACAGTTAAGTCAATAAACATTAAAAGATTTTTTTTTCACTAGCTTTTGTTACTTGTTTATAAGAAAAAGAACTACTTATAAAGTTAAAAAGTGCAAAATTTCAAGTCCCTACTGTTAACTGTGAGTTCAATCGCCAATCCTAGTAGCAGTATCACATAATGCTTATTATAAACATGCATTGTCATCAGGACTGGACCAGTGTGTAAAATTTTAGCTCAATCAGACACCGGGAAGTGGGTGTTTAGTTTGCAAGATTTGATCACAAACACCGGGACAGGTGAAACTAAATAAAAGCTTGTAAAAAATGGCGAATTTTTGCTGTCCACAATTTTATTTTGTGTCCTCTAAATGGATATTGCACATGCAACATTCGTAATTGCAATTCTGTACACACACCACGTTTGGTCAGCACTATTCTCATTCTACAGTGTCTTGTAATGCTGACTAAGCGACAAATATTTGGTAAAACTCTTCTCTGCGAAATAATGCGTGAAAAATGTAATAAAAAAACTTTTTGGAATCAAAATTTTGATACCATTTCAACACTTTAAGGGCATGACAATTTGATATAGAAACTTTTAACAGAGCCTAAAACAGTGTTAATTTAATAATAAACAATCAAAGACAGGTCGCACAAATCGAATTGACACTCAATTCAATTACTGCAATAAGTGAAAAGGCTTAATGATCTAATTTGTAGTGACAAGCGTTACATTCCGATTCCATAGTTAATTTGATTGAGGAATGATAAATGAACGTCGGTGGAAGACAATGATTAGAAATTGATATAGATAAATGGACTGAAATTGAGCAAAGATTAGATAAATGATGTAGATATATACAAAAACGTAATGTAAACAAATAAAATAAATCTTAATATAATAAAACACAGCGTACGTGCGTTTGTCACAAAGGTCCTAAACGGCTAAACTGATTTTTTTTTTATTGCTACTCCTCTCCTATTCATCTTAGCCTGATATTATTACTCGAATTCTTTTACGATGTCCATGAGCGGCAAGAGGTAGTGGAACTGCAAGCTCGTTTGCTATTCTCATACCATAAATAAATTATTATGCTTTCAACGTTATCTCATTTGTAAAACTTTATTAAAAAACTAATTTAAAAGTTCTCAACTAGTTATTTCATTTAATTTGAAAACTAAATGAAATAGAGAATTATTTGCAGAAACACATCTGTCCAATCGTCTAGTGGTATAATAAAGTTTCACAAACAAATGGATCTAAAAAGGTATACTTTGTGTGCATGATATCTAATAATTTTGCCAATTTTCTTCCTTGACGTTGCTTTCAAAGTCAGCTATCTTCGAGGCTATTATTGTTTTGTGCGTATAGAAATTGAACATTTATAAATCCTTTGAACTTTGAAAAGCGATTTGAAACTACTCTAATTTCTATACAGTTTTAAATACACGTTGCTAAACATCCATAGATCCACAGTTAGATTCCCTGCGTCGTGGGTACCATCAACAAAACAAAGGATAGAATTAGGTATATTCATACCTAGAAATTCCTCACTGAAATTTAACCGGATGAACAGTAGTTTGGTATAGCAATAATTGCGCCCTGCGGATTACAATTGACTTCAAATCTAAATGCAGTTGAATTTGACTCTTAAATGGAATGAAATAGCTGACACCAACCAAGTAATAAATAAAAGATTGTGAAATAAACCACAAATAAGATAAATGGGTCGGTATTAGAGAATATGAACAGGGCGGTGTAGCTTGCGGATACGACTTTTTGCCCAAAGATTTATTTCCCACGGCACAATTCTTCAGTAGAAACCCTATTTTATATCAGCTCACAAAAAAAGTAAACTGCTGCATTCAATTCTTGTAATTACAATGATAAATCTCTCTGTTTAAAATGGGTTGAAATGTTTCTAAAATCAAGTGTTATTTATTTATTTTTTATTACTAGCAATATTTTTTATTGCTGCTCCTCTCTTATTCATCTTAGCAAGATGTTATATAGCCTTATTATATAGCCTTCCTCGATCAATAGCCTATATTAATAACCTATAGCCTTCCTAGCTGGATCAAGCAAACAGACAGACAGACAAAATAAAAAAAAATTAAAAAATTAAGCGGTTCATTTAATATGACAAACATACACTTCAATTTTATTTAGTTGTATAGATGTAAATATAAAAGATATAGTTTTATTTAACTTCGTTATAACTGTATTGAACAGTATTATTTCTTAACTAATTACAATTGTTTGCCTCTTTTTATTGTCTGGCTACAATTAGAGACCACGCGATCGTTAGCAATTAGATTTAGATTAAGTTAAATTTACAATTTATTATTTTGATATTTTAATCTTTTATTTGAGGTTATAATATAATTAATTTTATTTGTGTATTCTAAGTTTATTTTTTAACCAATTTTCGATGTTACTAACATAATCATTTCTCGATCGGTATTTTGTTAGAGATTGTTTTCGTTTCGGTAAAACCTTGCTATTTATTATTTCACGTGTTAGAAAATAAATTAACCTATGTCCTTTCTAAATCTTTGAACTATCTCTATACCAAATTTCATCACAATTGGGCTACGGTTTAGCCGTGAAAAGGCAACAAACTGACAGACTAGCAGAGTAACGCATTCATAATCTTAGAACATAAGTTATGATAACGAGGGAAATAACGTAAAAGATAACAGTGACACTATTCGAATAAAAGTTGATGGTATCGCCATAACTCGCTTTTATATTCAACCTTTCTAAAGAAAATTCTGTAAAGAAAATTTTAAAGTAAAATTGGAATTTTAAAGGCTGTTACTGAAATATTTGTCCAATGTCGATTTTAATCAGCGTTAACTATGAAAGTTAGGTATATTAAAAACACGGTTAAAATAACAAATATACTTACTTGAATTTTCTTGGACCGTTTTCGCTTCATTTTTAAGTAAATGTAATAGTTGTACACTCATTTTAATTTCTAATATAGTTTTGAAACAGACTTAACTTTAAAAAAATATTAAGATTAATCTACCTTACGTACTTTAAAAGTTAACTTCACTAAATTAATTTAAATAAGTAGATAAAGTTAAACTTTGAATTTGATTACAATATTTTTTTACAACAAAAGTGCAAAATATTTCGCGAAAGTAATATTCGTAGTATTTCGTAGCGCGCCATACGCCGTCCGGGCGCGCGGCTACGCCGGTCTACGCCGTAGCACTGATACTGTGTCTACGAAACTCGCATCGTAAAAGCTGGCAAGGGAAGTTTTACGCGCGCTCTTTTTGTTTAATCTATGGTTTCATTAATATCTTTTTGCTCTGTTTTGTTCTTTTATTTTTTTTCTTTTTCGTTCGTATTTTGTATGCTTACGAGGCATTGTGGACTACGTTTTGAATTGAAATTTCCCGAAAATCCTTTTATGACGATCCGGAGGAATGGTAACCATACTGCATTGCTGAAAAGGTCCTGAGTTCGATTCCCAGACACGCAGTTCAAATGATGAATTGAAATTTTAGCTTTCCGTCTATGTGTGTTCATATATTTCTGTGTTGTCCATGCTACTTAAAACATCCGCAATCGTATTACAAACAAATAAACTATCAGTGTGTAACATTTCTTTAAGTATGTCAATGTATTCTATAATATTTTTCTTGTTTTAACTAGACACTTTACCAATGTATTTGCAGCAAAATGTACTTCCCGATAATATTTTATTGAAATTCCGGTAGCTATTGTGCTCTTGGCTCCAATGTTCCGCGTTTATTACGGAATATCTACTACTTAATTTATAGAGGGTATGTGAATATACTTGTGAATATACTATGGATGTAACATAATATGTTATATATGTTTCATATTATGAAGGCTTTGATAAAGTTTGGATAAAGTAAATTTGTGAAATTTTGTATTGGCTATCATGAAATTATCTGAGAAGGCACTATTGTTTAATTTAAATTACAGTTTTACAATTCATACAGATTTTAATACCTACTTTTATTTTTAAATAGAAAAAAATACTACCTACTAGTAGATACAAACTGTACAGATTTTCAGTACCTAATTAATGTAAACCACCATATTTTTAATTACACTTTTTGGACAAAATTGTTAACTAACTCGACTGAACAAGAAAACGACAGCCAAAAAATCTCTCTTTGCCCTAATTTTGAGGATAAAAAGAAATGAAATTTTAGCAGCAATTTCAACAAGAACCGTCATAATTCTCGTACAAAAGATTAAAGCAGTGATATAATGCGTTCTTGAATAAAACAGTGCGACTTGATAATGTGGCGCAATAACAACGGTATGAGTGTGTGCATTGTGAACACGGCCTTATACTTGAAACTTTGCCAAAGGAGAAACATTGTTATAGTTTAATGTTGTAACGAAAATTTTGTATATTTATTATTTTAAAATTTTAAAAGATTCGCGTTCGACGGTCGTTTGTGTGTTTTGTGAATATGTGTGAGTTTATGAGTATAGAGTTGTGTAGTATGTTTGTGTATATGTATGTGTGCGTGTATCTGCAAGCCATAAACTACCTCATTTGGTCCCAAATATCAATAAAAGCCGCAGTGCTATAAGTACATAGAGTCTACTAAATTTTACAAAATCTTTGTAAAATTGAGGTACTTCTTTTCTTGTTTTCTTGCGAGACGATTTAGGTTTTTTTTGACCCAATGCCAATATAGAAAATTAGTTTAAGACAACTTTCAAGGCTTAGTTTCTTGGCCAGTACTTTCCAATACGGCATCTGCATCAAAGTTACACGATGTTATGTAAGAAAATTATAAAAATAAATGGAAAAAAAAACATTTTTTCAGATATTCGAATATACATTAGTAAATCAATAACAAATATCTATTAAAAATCTTATTTCATGAAAAGCAAGTAGAAAACTTAATTTCGTATAGTTTTGTATCTTTAACATTTTGAAACATTTTGAAGGTTTTGTTTGTTTTCATTGTTTAATATTGACCAGCTCCAGCCTCTAACGAGTGCAATTTGGAATTAAAAATACTTTTTTTGACAAAATATAATTTGTATTACTCAGTAATAACACTGCCTTTTACCGCTGAAATAATTTTTAAAGTTAGACTATTCGTTTCCAAAACTACCTCTCACATAGTAACAAACTCCACATCTTATAACATGGTATATAGGTATCAAACTTAAGCTTAACTTGTAAATTATAATCCTCTGTAATGAGATAAAGGATCATTGGAGCGTAACTACCACGATCCTCGATCCCACATGAGCGTTGAAACTGAACGGAAATTATGTTAAATTAAGGAAGGGATTAAGTTAGAGACCTTAGGGTTTAAATAAAAGACCTTATCCCTACGAACGTTAAGTGTAGTTTCGTAATATCTTACATATATAAAGGGCTATACATTCTGTTATTGACGACCCATGTGGTATAATAGTTTCTATCGTACTGTTGTTAAAAAGGTCCTGGGTTTTATTCCCGAGCGAGGTAAAAATTGGAATAACGAACTCTGTCCCTACGTCATACTTGATTTTCATGATTCTTCGATTTGTTCAAGGTAAAAGTTAACTTTACTACCATTTAAAATGTAGTTGTCAATGAAGAAGTATGTTCGAGTATGAGTCATCAATAATTGCCCCCCAGTTACCTCTCTCTCAATGAATAGCTCCCTTAGTATTTCGAAGCTACTAAAATATGAGACTTTACTATACACAAAAAAGAATAAAGTACAAGTACATAGTGTCTATCGACTATTGTTGTAATGTAACCAAAATATTCGACTAATAAATTAATTTAATATTTAATCAAGTCTTCAATCAATTTGCCCTTCGGTATTAAACCAATCTTGCTTAAGCGCAGACCTTGTCAATTAACTATTCCACCCTTAGATTAATAAGTCAGAAGCTGTCCATTTTGGAATGATTACATCCAGGTGTACGCAACATTTGGTCACATAAAATATTCAGATCAAATATCTACAGGGGCACCGCGTGGGTTGATTAAATCGACTTCAGTATCTTTGCTAATATCTGATCGTAACCTTTGCATTTTGGGAGTCATTTATATAGTTTAATTAAAATATAACTATAACCCGGGTTTATTAACTTATTAATTTAATAAGTAACACGTGTGGGTTTTCTTTCAGTTATTTTTAGCTTTATTGTGTGAATTCATACGTTTAATTTTTTTCAACCATCTTCAAAAACAAAGGTTATTCATCCTGTTATTTTTTAAGGTTTACATGTTGTTTTAGAAAAAGGTTAGAAAATAGGTGATGCTATACTTTCTTCTCAGTGTTTTTAATACAAACAAGTTTAGCAATTGATTTAGTTACATTAGTTCGACAACACAGGGTCGGTTTTTTATCCATAGTTAAGGCAACTAATGGTTAAAAATATTGAGTATTGGTTAAATTAGCCCCTAAATGTCGGTTTTTTGATTCCTAGTTAAGGTGACCAATGTTTAAAATATTAACTATTCATTAAATTAGCTCCTTATTGGGGATAATATAGGGGCTAATTAATTAGTATTTTTTTATAACCATTGTTCGCATTAAATACGAATCAAAAAACCAACCCTAAGGGTTTAATACAAACAGGTCTGAACCGCCAAGTCGAGCAAAAAAAGCGGCATTTAGCAATAGACTAAGTTACAGTTTAACAACTCTAAGTAAAGTTCTGTCGCCGACTACTGTATTAACTAACAATGGCGTTGTTCAACGAAATATAATATCCTATTAAGTCTTACAAGTAAGTTGTAAGGGCAAACATAATATACCGTTAATTAACAAACGTGTTGTCCCGATCCTAAAACAACATTGTGCCTTGTATGTTGATGTTAAGTCCTATTTGGGTATTAATGTTACTGAAATACTATTGCCGGAGGCATTTCTCGTGGCCTTTAGTTAGAATAAACATTAAACACAATGTAAAATGAGCCTTATAGTTAGGGGTGTCAAATGGCACGAAAATTCGAAATTGGAATATTGCAACTTCCAATCCTTGTCTCATGTGGCGGTCGGAATGCAAGTTACTGAAGCTGCCGGCAAGAAATCATTGAAGCAGTAAAGCGGGTACTTATACCTTCGTCATAGACTTACCCCTAGTAGGGATGAAACAAACAGCTTGTGTCTTTGGTCATGTATATGGTGAAGGTCAGGAATACGTTGCCGGCGTATGGCATTCCCGTTTGAATGTGAGTCTTCAAGGCAAGAATGAAATGGCTAAGTTAGTACACTGTACCACACTTACTTTGACGACCCTGTAGCATAGTTGGTAGTGACCCTGCCTGCGAAGCGAGGAGTCCTGGGTTCGATTACCGGACGGGGCAGATATTTATGTGACAGATATATTTTTTGTCGGGTCATTAGTGTTAGTGACGCGTTAATTGTGTTGTAAATGGCACCCGCGACACGGAATCCTACTGCGGGGGTATGAGTGTGTTAGCGTTTACTACGTTGCCCCTTACCATCAGGTGGAATTGTAGTCAAGTACGTACTTATACAAAGTATAAAGAAACTCTGTTTATGATCACTAGTAGGAACCTACTTTATAAGAACGGTCATCCGAAATTCAAAGCCTCTTTTAGCGCAGTAGGCACCCGCTAAAGTACACATTTTATCGTTTCCCTTCGCGTCGTAAAATCCCTATCATTCCTTTTACTCCATTGAGTTTACGGTCAATCTGTCTCAATGAAACGAAACTGTCTGATTTCCTGAATATTTTATTATACATAGATGCGTAATTATCACTAAAAGGAGGTACTTAACGACGCACACACACATAATCTTTACTGCAATTGTTATATATTTTTTATCTGTTTTACAATGTTCATTAAATTTGGTTACATTATATAGAGAATTCAACACCTCCCACACCGTTTAAACAGACAAACAAACATACATACATATATGAACATAATCATCGCTCTAAAACCTTTAAAGATAAACTAAAGAAATTGAAAAAACTTTTGTTTCTAATTGTTTGCAATTTACTGCAAAAGTTTTTGGCAACGTTATTTCTTCTTCACCGCTCACTAGATAACAGTGCGGGTTAGTTAAACCACAATAAGTTTAACCACATAGAGAGACTAACAGTAGTTAAACCCCATAATGGTCGCGTTTGATGAACACACACTTATGTATATAAGGTATCTTAGGTACATCGACACGTAGTTCGGCTTCTGTTTTAAAGGTTTAAGAAAAAAACGTATGGATGCATGCGTGCCAAGTGTCGGTATTAGGCGTATGACGTATTATACCGTCCATTTTTTTATCTTCTCCTATTTAGAATGCATTTTTACGTAAACTTCGTAACGGAAATCACACGTTTTCATGTTATTTACACTTTTCCAGTAATGTTTAAGTGATTTCATCACTTCAATATCACTTTGATTGTATTCACAAAAACTGCTTTAAAAATGAAAGATTTTGTTTTAAAAATAAGACAAGTTAAAAAAACGAGCTATGCTTTATTAGTTTAACTACTGTCTGTCTCTCTATAGTGTGGTTTTACTGCAGCTAGTTTAGAAGACACGTGCCTATTATCCAAACGAATACACAGCCTAGGTTGTTATCGCAGGTCTGTTTGGCTTAATAATTCACTAGCCAAGTAAAGCAACGAAAAGCTTAAAAAAATTGCTTAAATAAACTGGAATTTCCTGTTCAGTTAAGGGTTGAACCTTGAAAAGTCGGAGTTAAGTATTTATTGGGTTAGGATAGGGAATAAGGTTTAAGTTAATTATAAGGAAAAGGATTATCTAGAGGAGATTCTTGGCAGTAATAAAATTACCAAACTGAATATTAATATTATCTGCCCGAGGGCTTTTAACATGATTTAAAGGTCTGACATCTAATGATAAAGACCGGGACTGATGGCTTAACTTGTCCTTCAAAACACGGTAAAGCAAACTTTTTTATTAGCGATCACCTATCCACTTCCCAACCTGCAATTGCTTAACTTCGATGACAACCTAGGATTGAAGCAAGCCTCAATGGGCAATATTTTATCATTGGTCAGTACCAATATGTACTATAGCAGTTGTCGGGAAAGTACGGCTGCTGAGCCGCATGTGGCTCTTTGGCTCTTTTGGCTCTGGCACAAATATCCACTTACGACGCAATAATAATTTCATTTTAAAAATGTATGAAATTTATATTTATTTAATGTACTAACTAGTACCTACTTATATATACAGTTGTGGACA